>CM061049.1:50391638-50625536 GCA_030762985.1 Adelphocoris suturalis
GGAACTTTTTCGTTAGGTTAGAGAAGGTTTAATAGTTTGTTTTTTTTAACAATTATCATAGCCATCTCTAGTAAAAGTGGCGTGACAAAAAAAAGAAAGGGGGGGGGGGGAGAGGCCCGTGGCCAGAATCTGGTCCCGGGCCCGACTTGGAGATGTGGCGGCCCTGCAACCACAACTGCGCAAGCTAATATTCCACGGTTCGGATAACAATGGGCAGTAGGACATTGCAACAGAACACTTTAGGACCAGATCGTGCACGACCACAACTGCACGACATAATAATTATTATTCTCATGTTAGGACAAAATTCACTCATCTCAAAATGCACAACTTTCAAATGAATGTTGATGGAAAAATATGAGTGATATGATAGTGTAAGCGTAATAGGGCGGTGAACCTCCGGTTGTGAGGTAACGAGACCTAGGGAGTACCTCCAGGGTGGCGTGGAAAACTTCCTACCTTGTATTGCTTTCGAATTTCATGTTCCTTCGAGGCATGAATATACCAATGCTTTGCCTACGCATATTTAATAACAAATCCTCTCGACTTTTCGTACGTACTTAGATAATGATATTATTAAGGCAATGGTTATTTGAATAGATAGGAGCTGAAATCGAGAAACATAAACATACGTATATAATTATAGAAATATAGGCAACTTGAAATAGGACACGCCGAGGAGTCTGGACGGGCCTTATGACTTACGCAAGCCAACTAAAACTATGATCATACTCAATTGAAAAAATAATGAACCTTTGTGAAATAATTTGCAGCGTTTTTATTTCACTTATGATGCTGAAACCTGAAATGCACTCCTTTTCTGAGATCTGGAATACAATTACAAAGTATGGAGGAACTCAGATGAGCTTCTTAACGTCCGAAGCTAACTTTCCTATTTGGCTCTCGGTGTTGTTATTTAGATGGAGCTCCTCTGGGATTCCTCGGAAACAATTACGAGGATTGGAGGCGCACTGATCAGCTGAGGGGCCTCTGATTGTATACTCTTTTCTCACCTATCGACTTTTTTCCAAACATTTTACTGTGAAGAGTAAAATTGCGGTGTCTTGGAACTGTAAAGTGTGAATCCTTCTCGGAGGCACGGTGTGATATAGGCCCCTGGTCAGACGCAAGATACGAGAAAAGAAGTCCAAACTAATCAAACCGTCAAGTTTGATGGACTGAATATTATTGCGAAGCGAATTTACACGGTCTCTATTCGTCTGTCTATAGATCTATACAGTCATGATAGGTGAACGAGGACGCTATGTGCCACACCAAACTTGGCAGACGTTTTTCATTTATGTTGGAATGAACATTAATGGGAGTTACACTCCAAAACTGAATTTGATTTTACTAAAATTTTCGGTCCCTTTACTTTCTTGTGAAACGACCCATCTCTCACCAGACTCAGTTGGTCAGACGCAAGGTGCGAGAAAAGAAGTCCAAACTAATAAACCGTCAAGTTTGATGAACTGAATATTAATACGAAGCGAATTTACACGGCGGGGGCGCTTTCTCTATACGTTTTTTCGGGAGGGGAAGCCGACTCGGCGAATGCCATTGCGGCCCCCAGTCACCCGGAGGTTTGTGCCGCGACAAGTTCTACAGGCGATTCGTGCCAATATTTCCATAACAGCAACAACAAATCCGCATTACCGCGAGCACGAATGCCGTAAGTGAAACCATCATAAAGAACTAACCCATAAAGGAACTAACCCATATGGTGGAACTAACCCATAAAGATAGTATTTTTGGTCCAGGTGAAGTTAAAACTTGAGTAGGCTCACATAATTTATTTATTTGTTTATTGTATTTGAACATGTATGTTCCTTACATTCGAGTATGCTTTTCAGAAAATACATAATTGAAACAGTTGTAGTGTAAACATCATTAACGTAGTAGTCATGCAGCATGATCGTATGAGCGAATTTTCGTTAGTTATTGTGAATACTATAGTGTTACATTGTGTTGAAAATTGAGGACTTTGAGTGAAAAGAAGTTATTATCTACCAATTTTATTGCAAAATTGTAATTATTCTGGACGTCTTAGACGCTAACGTTTACGATATTCACATTATGATTTTTGGCCTTCCATCACTTAGCAACGCTCAAGTTGAAATTGACTGTCTGCAAAATAAATGTTAACTATTAATTTTATTGCTCAAATTCGTCATATTGTCTGCAAAAAATTGTTAACTATCAATTTTATTGCTGAAAAATTTGTTCTAAATAACATTCTACTCGTATTATTTAATCAAAGATACCTATTGGATTTCTAGAATTTTTTACATTTTTATCGATTTTGTAGCCCATTTTAATGAAATTTAATTACAATTTTGAACATAGGTTTGAGCTTTAATTTTTAAATTACCAACTTCATATTTGATACACTTTATTTGAGTAATATTCGGCTAAAAAAAAAAAAATAAAAATAAAAACACCGATGCCTTTTTTTGTCATTTTTTGTGATTTTTTTTAGTACATTTTTTGAAATTTTACCAATTTAATGTGCTCAAAAAGTGTTGTCCAACGAACTCATCCTTTCTTTTGGCGAAAGAACGAATCCTTGTTTGATTTTTTGGCGATAGAACGAAGTTTTTATCTCAATTCTATCGAGAGTTATCGTCTGGAATGACACATACATATATATATATACATACATATAAAAAAGCGTTAACATCCAGGAATCATTTCAGAATGCCTCAAAACAGATTTCGATGAAGAAAATTTTTGAAAATTTTATTTTAAAATTTTCCAAGAAATTTTCTAAGAAAATTCGCTAAAATCATTTATACTTCCTACCAAGGTTCAGTGTTTGAATAAGAACATTTGAAGGGCTGAACTCTTACTACTTCACTACGTTTTATTCAACATTTAATCAAAAGTAAAGTGCAACTTAAGAATTGAAAATTCAAGTATTCATACTCTAGTAATTACCAACCAATTACAAAACCATAAAAATGCCATAAATTACCGTGAAACAAAAATTCTATATCCAATCAGTCATAGGATTTTTATTTTAACTGCTTTAAATACAATTCTTTGTGAATAGAGGGCGTATTCCAATTTACTCATTCCTCAATTGGACGATTGTGACAGAAATGATGATTGACTAAATTTCATATAATCATTAATCAACACATACAATTAACTTTATTTTAATGTTATGGACGGATTAAAAAGGAAAGTCTCTGTATACAAGATGGCTGAAGGAATTAATTGAAACAATGATTATGTTTGAAAGAATACATTTATCAATTTTGAAAAAAAAATCTACAAAAATATAATTGTTTTATTACAGTTTATCTACTTGTAATGAAGCTATGCAGTAAAGAATTATATTTATAACAACAAAAGATACAAGAATTATCTAGTGAAAAACTATCAAAAATATGAATTAGTAAAATGAGAAATTTGTTTTGGTGAGTTATAATAGCATTCTGTAATTGTAATTATAATTGTGGAAAACTTTTTAAATATAGAAAACTGTAATAGGCTATAATTTCATGTTTTATTAAAATGAAACATTTTAAAACTAATAAAGTGAAGTGAGGAAAAGTGTATTTGCGATTGAAAAATACAAGACAAAGCACTTAAAACTTTCGTGCCCTTTTAAGTGAAAATTCTTTAATACCCTTAGAAAAGTCAAGTTTGGATGCTAACTTGTGCTTAATGCTGAGAATGGCAAGGGAATTCAACCTTTCTTGGCCCATAGATGCTCTCTCCCAAGTCTTCAGTCGAGTGCCTACTGGTAAAGACGGTAAAGGGTAAAGAGTAATATTTTGGGCCATCGTTTAAGAGAAACAGTCTGGTGTAGTAAATCAAATATAATCTGATCAGGGCCCGTCAAGTGTAATACACTCTGTTTTATATAGGCCTATAAATTCTAAAATACTTTATTTACTAAATACAGGACCGGACCGGGCCCCCCCTGGGCCCGGGCCCGGGGCAACAGTACCCACTTGCCCCCCCTATGTGGCGGCCCTGTGTGGTTGAGCAGGTTGGAGTTTTAGCACGTCAGCCTAACACTCAAAGGCCCGAAAAAGACACTTTTCGCCCGTTTTTGGCCCATAGCATCTATGCGAGTAAAGCGATCGGGATGGTTAAACGTTAGGACCAACTAGACCCCAAATGGAGTCTATGTGCGAAAGAACGGGTTTTTAAAGTCAATTCTTAGACCTTTTATGGCCCGGACTGCGGAGGGCGAACGGCGAACGGACTTTCAAATTTGGATTCTACGCACCTTGAAACGTAAAGTGACAAAGTTTGAGGGGGGTTTATAAAAATTTTTTGCTATACGATCACATAGGCGTATTATTGGAAATAATAAACCAAAACCAAATGAGGCCCCACTGCTGATTAATGTGCACTGATATTGAATTCTTGATATTACAAAGGAGGTCCATTTCAAATTGCAGATCCGAAGGTTGACATCAATATTCCTGCGTAGATATAGGCACCTGCAGAGGGAAAATTAATGCAATTAATTAAAACATCTACATTTTACTAATCCCCCTGATCTCAGTACAACGATATTTAAGTAAGTAGGTACCTACCTACCAATTGAAAATAACATAAATGTATATATCATTGAAATGGTTTTAATAATCATTAAAAACTCCATAATGAATATAGTCAATCAAAATCTGATGGGTTGTAAGATATAACACAAAGCCTTTAGTTTACCACTTATATTTAAATAATTACAAAGCTTTTCGCTCAGATTTTGAGCATCTTCAGGTCACAACAAACACAAACACAGATAACAGTGAAGCAAACGAAACCTACTTATCCTAACCCTAAATACATGGATCATTACCATGGATCAATGACAAAATGGAAGAAGTAGAGATAGGCAGCCCCTTTCTCTAAATTTTGGTGACTGAGGACTATTGCACTTTACTTATTATTAAAGGTAACATTTTTGAAAAACTTGATGAATTGATAGTCAATCAAGATGTAGGTAACCTACATCACCGAAATCGCTCATTTAGGAAACGGGAAAATGATGCTTGAAGTAATTTACGTTAGCGCATGCGCAGAATGGAGTAATGATTTGAGAAAAATGAAATTAGTAGGAACAATCAACAGCCTAACCCACAAAGACCCAGAAAATGTAATCAAAATCTGATGAAAACCTTGTTCCTGGGAGTACACTTTCGAGCATGCGCCGGAGCTAATAATGATGTAAACATGTTAAAATTAACAAGGAATAATTGAAGCATCGGTCCTCAACTATGCACCATATTTGAGCGGGATTGGACGATTAGGGCGTAAAAAAATGGTGCATGCATGCATTTACGTTTGAGCTTGCGCAAAATGAAGTAATGATTTAAGAAGTATGGAATTAATTTTGGACCATTTACAGTCTAACCCGCACATTCTCAGAAAATTTCATCAAAATCGGATGAAAACTGCTGAAATTTGGTTCGTTTAAAAAGTAATATAGATCCGGGCATGCGTGGTAGCTACTAATGATAGGATTATGTTGAAATTATTAGGAAATGTTCAAATTAACTTCTTCCACCTTTCCACCAAATTTGAGCGAGGTAGGACGACGAGGGCGTGAGAAAATGATGTTTCATGGAATTTACGTTTGCGCATGCGCCGAGCAAAGTATTGATTTGGGAACATCGAAAATCATAGGGGACCCATCTTCACCTAATCCACACATTCCATGAACATTTCATAAAAATTGGTTGAATATTGTGACGATTAAGCTTGTTGCGAGGATATCCGGACATACATACGCAAACACACACACGCACACACTTTTTTTTTTTTTTAACAAAAAAAACTAAAAAATAAAGCAAAGAACGAAAAAAGCTTCAAAAAAAGCTTAAAAAAAGCGAAAAAAAATAAATTAAAAAGTGGGGAGGACGCCCAGGTTTACCCGACGCCGGCCCTAGGGATTAGGGAAGTTGAGGAAGATGGAGGAGGGAGAGAGGGATGAAAGGAAGTGCCCCTATAGAATGACCACCAATTAAGGTAAGAGCCCCGAAGGACGCGGGTGGTGATACCACGGAGCACTCCTGCCGAGATGTCCAACTCGAGAAGCTCCGTGGCACTTTTCCCGCACCACACCCCGCGCCATGAGATGGTCGCGGCCATGACCTTGATGTTATTAGGCGCCCCTCCTTTTAGCTCAGCTATTGCTTGCCGCAGATCACTTCTATCATATTTACTTTTCTTAGTCCGCCAGTTCTGATCCATGTCCACGCTGCCACTGACAACCTGGACATCCAGGATCAAGGCAGACCCATCGGCTTGATCGCAACGATATCTGGCTTCTTGCCCCGGTCACTCGGCATTTAATATAGTCTCTCCCTTTCGACATCCCAACCGCTAGATGACAAAGCACCTGCTATCTGCTTGGCAATCGCATCGTGACACACACACACACACAAATACACACACACGTACATAGAAAATTATGGGAAAAAGTTGTTCAGAATAGTCTAAAGCGTGAAATGCGAGTGGAAATTTTACCACTATAAAAAAAAAAAAAACCGTTTGATTTTATTGGAGACTACAACTTTTCCATCTCTCAGAAGTGAAAACAATGATTTCGCAATCTATAGGCACACTCGAGAGCAATGTGAGAGATGAAATTCAGCATTTAGATACCAATACTTCACTAGTAGGTACATCGCACGGACAGTAGTTAATAAACTCGATTTTGCAACGTTACAATAAATTCCATTGGAACTATCACCTGATAATTCCATTATTGGATTTACATCCATGTTGGATTACATTGAGACGATTGAAATGATGGACTCTTTTCCTAATCAGCTGTGTGAGCTTTTATTGGAGTGTTTATTCCAATAAAATAAAAACGGTAATTATTGGAACAGGTTCTTCCTATGTAATTAAAATGTCAAAATATCAATAAAACAGGGATCATCCAAGGTAATAAGAATTTCGTCGAATGAAGAGTGGAACGGGTTCTTTCCTTGTAATTGAAAAGTCAAAATGAACATACTTGTGAATGAACCAAACGTACCCGATACATAATAAATAAGTACGAAACGTTGTAGACAAGCATAAAGAATATAATGATTTAGATAGGTAAGCAAAAAAAAAAAAAAAAAAAAAATCTTGCAAATAGACTTTTTATTGAAAATAATTGCATTTAAAGAAAAGTAGTAGAATATGGAAAAATAGTTGATATTCTGCAAAAAGCCAAGGTAAAAAAAAAAAATGAAAATTAATGTGCCCGTAATTAAATGTTACACTTTTTTGTGTACACATTTTGTACTAAAACTTTAATCGTCTCCGACTGCCAGTCCCGCGAAATTGGGCACTCATCTTTGTGCGTCTCACACTTGTTTCTTTTCGGTGGTATCTTTTTTCAGATATGATCCCTGAAAGCAGAGAAAATTCACAATTAATGACGAAATAAGAACCCTTCAAATCCTTTAGAAGCTATAAACATATCGGTAAGTAATGCATGCATTACAGGGATGTTCTTATGAATGGATTGTATATAATTTTGGTAAGAATTAAAATAAGACAAAAAAAAGTATCATGAGTTCTCGGAACCTCCCCCCCCCCCCCCCCCACACACACACACACACACACACCATTTCAACCCTTTTTTCGACGGTAAATTTGAAATTTTCGAGGTTGCATGACTGGACTGAAACTTGGATCAAACAAATGTTACGCTGGAAACCCTATAACATTGCCCACCCGGACTAGTCAGTGTAAGGCATACGGGATAAGGCCGGGACACACATATCCGCACCGTGTCCGCACCGCACCCTCTCCGCAACACGTCCGAGTGTCGGAGACGGAGGTGGGAGGCCACACAGTTCCGAGTGTTGTCCGTGCTACGGAGGTCTATCACAATTCGGTTTGCACTCTGAGCAGACAAGACGCTGGTCATGGGTCATGTTGAGACGTTTTTCAAACAGTGAGTTAGGAGTGATAGCATTCGCACTGGAGGAAAAACACGAAGATTGGAGACAAAATCGTGGGTTCACAAGCCAAAGCTTAAAATTTATACCCTAATTAGCACGCCGGAAATTCGAATCATCCAAAATAAAATTCGAATTACCCATGATTTTTAGCATTGTTTAAATACAAAATGCTAGGGACCAAGAGAAATATTCGAATTAAAGAAAAATTCGAATTAAAGAAGTTCGAATTATCCAGGTTCCACTGTAATATAATTTCTTCCCTCAGCTTGAAATTGTCACCAATTCTATGTAAATATGTAATCCAAGTAAGAAGGAATGCCTAAAAACATCGGGAGGGCGTGTTGAAGACAAATTGACTGGTGGGAGGGGGGATAATTCATTATCCATCGTCGAGGTCTCCGCACCGCGTCCGTGTAAAACTAAACCAAACTAGTCTGACACGGTGCGGACGCGGAGCACTGACGCGGTGCGGAGACGGTGCGGATAGGTGGGGACTTGCTGGTAAACTCCCTTCTTATAACTTCTTCTCCGTGTGTTGTCCGACACACGGCCGTCATGCGGTGCGGACACGGTGCGGATATGTGTGTCCCGGCCTATAGGTTGCCTATGGGTATAGACACACCATAAATACTTATAGGGACTACGTAAATAAAATTATAAAAATACTTCGGGCGCCACTCCTCGAAGAAAATAAGAGAAACCACCTGACCAGCTGAGAAGGGTCTGGCAAGGTAGGTGTGAGATTGGAAAAATACAAAAGAATTATGTGGAAATGAACCTGATATCTTCTTAGACAAATCAAAAACAAAATAATTATATTGCAAAATTTTCGGGGTAAATATGCTTGTGATCCCTCCATCGGCAAACTACTTTGGCCATAACCTACTTAAAACTATCCTACTCACTATTGACCTAGCCTGATCTTACGAACTATACTCTTAAGGCTACGTGGCCGCGGATGAGAGACGATGGAGAGGATGATACCGTATAGACTGAAGAAAGTGTGCAAGCAGAACAGGTTGGAAGTCGACAAGATTTGGAAGTAGAAAAAGATCCCATGCATGGGATCTTTCAGGACTCCAAACCACAATATCCTCACAGGGTCCTCCGACTTGATGGATAGGTATATTTATTTCAAAATGTAAGAATAAGCAACCTTGTAGATTCAGGCGATAAAATCGGGAGAAAATACGCTATTATCCCGCACAGCGGAGCGATAGGTGGATGACTCATGAAAGTCCAGCTACAACTAAAGAGCCGTGGAAAGGAATCACCAAGACGGGAAGTTTTAGGACGGAGCAGCGGGGAGGATAAGGCAAGCTGATTCTTGTCGGTGTTGCAACTTCGGTACACGACCGAGACAGTGATTAAGGAATCCGAACTTATTGGTGTTTTGTTACGAATCGCTATACATTTCCCCCTCTTACTTGGAAAAAATATTTTTGGCTGGCCATGATTTGTGTTCTGAGAAGTCTCGTCTAATGTCCATCAGCAACAGTTCCTGGCTTCAGATCTTTGGCATGCCATATCCCCAAACTGTTTCCAGCTTCATCTTCTAGACGGTATGTGAGATCAGAAATCTTCTCTGATACCTTACATCGCACATATCTGGAGCAAGTTCGGCTCTAAAGAAGTTTGCCTGATCACACAAACAATAAAAACAGTCACGAAAAGTCTGATGAATATAATAAAAATATTACGATTTATCTTTATTACCCCCTTCATTCACCTCATCAAGAAATTTAAAACTCCTGTTACATTTTCCATAAAAAGACCAAATTCAAAGTTGAACTAAAAAAGAATCACGAAAATCGGACGAGAACAGTGAAAACATCATGATTTACCATTATTAACCCCTCCATTCACGATTTGATTATCCCATATCAATTTAAACATGATTGTATTATTAGTAGCTGCTGCGCATGCGCCAATGTGAAATTCTTGTAACGACCTTAATTCCCACAGTTTTCATCTAATTTTGATGAAATTGTCAGTGAATGCGTGGGTTAGGTTGTAGATGGTCCTTGCTTATTTTATTGTTCTACTCATCAGTTCATTCTGCGTATGCTCGAACGTGAATTGCATCTAGTATACCTAATTTTTTTGTTCGTTTTTTGTTTCTTAATAGACTAATTATGACATTTCACGCTAATTCTTGGTTTCTCTACTCCGCTATGGAATTTTTCGAAATCATTTTAAAAAAATTCAATGATCTATTCATGAAATGTAAACAAGGAAGCTCTGTAACACACCCAACTTGGTTTTGTCTTCGATACTAATGGTTTCTTGACCGTCGTTGTATGTCTAAGTTGCTCGAGACAAGCTTGAAACTGATCAAAATGACATATGTTTGGAGGAGTTTCTATAGACCGATTCCCGGGAGCTGCAGCTATCTAGTGAGGGCTGTAGGAACTACGGTCCCGTGAGAAGCAACCACTTGTTGCACGACAGCTGCTACTCAATGAGGGTCACGTGACGCCGCGATCTCCCCCTCTTGCCTGACTGACCTCGATATCAACTCCGCGTTATTGGTGAAACCCCACCCCCGTTCCACCATCAAAATTCCCTGTTTGAATAATTACCTGATTATTATAAATCACAACGCTATTATGATCAACTGACATACAATTTCTACAGCTTGTTTTGTCTTCAAGTCGCTCTAATGGGGCTCCGAATATTGGAAGCTCGAAGTAGAGATCAGGGGCCTATTTCATAACATTGTAACAAGTGAAAAGTTACAAGAAAATTTTATGTACAAATTGCAAAAAATGAGAGTGCATGCGTTCCATAAAGGTTCAAGTGTAGACTTGTAATGCACTGTAAAAATCAACAAGTGTACAGGCGAATTTGGACAAGTTACATGTGTTTCCCCATCTTTTTGAACAAGTCACTATTCTACAGTTGTAAAAAATGGCCGATTTTTAACCTACGTCCGTTCACCTGTAAACTTGTTATTTTCCAGCTATGTGAGTTTACATTTTTTCGGTCTCTTCACTTTCTTGTGAAACGACCCATCTCTCACCAGACTCTGCTGGTCAGACGCAAGATGCGAAAAAATAAACTAAACTAATCAAGCCGTTAAGTTTGATGAACTGAATACGAAGCGAATTTAGGTACACGGTCTCTATACATCTATCTATAGATCTATACATTCATGTTACGTAGACGAGGAAGCTATGTGCCACTCCCACCTTGACTGACGATTTTAATTTATTTTGGAATGAACATTAATGAGAGTTGAACTCCAAAACTGAATTTGATTTTAGAGAAATTTTCGGTCCCATTACTTTCTGACTTTCTGGTGAAACGACTCATCTCTCATCAGACTCTGATGTGGCCTATTTCATAAAGCGACAAGTTACAGGCCGATATTATGTACAAGTTGTAAAAAATGAGTGTGCAAGCATTTCATAAAGGTACAAGTGTAGACTTGTAATGCACTGTGAAAATGAACAAATGTACAGGCGAATTTGGACCAGTTACAAGTGCTTCCCCATAATTTTGAACAAGTCACTGTTTTACAGTTGTGAAAAATCACCGATTTTTAACCGACGTCCATTTACCTGTAAACTTGTTATTTTCCAGCATTGTGAATTGACAATTTGTCGGTGATTAATATATGGGAATAATCTTCTGCTGAAGAATATAGACAAGAAAGTTGCATTCAGCGTAGAAGACGCCAAAGATTTTTTCGGCCACGAATAAACGCTCATTTCGTGGGTATTTTTGAGTTTAACGAGAGATTTAGATGCCTTTTCAGACCCATGAAAGATTCAAATGCCGCGTGACCCTGTTCAATTTTTCCTGATTAGGTATTGAGGGTCTCCCCATCATTGTGGAACAAAGTGAAGTTTGAAGATCATCTCGAAGTTGATGACATTCCTAACCCAGCAGCTTCAGGACTTAATGAACTGATTAATCATTTCCACTGAATGAATGAGAAAAAGCCGATTATGCCATCCATCACGATCGTTACACCTTATCATGTACGACAAACATCCTATCGTGCACTTAACACCGTTTTTATATTATGATTCGCTGAAAAAACTTCAATTTCGGCTTCCCGCTTAACGTTGCTCATTTCGTTTGTCCCCACACGTCATTTTTCTTTTCTACTACACTTGTAAACTTAGCTCCTAGGCAGTGACGGATTAATAGAATTTCGTGGGTGGGGGCGGTCCTCTACCGGGAGTACCCCCCCCCCCCCCTCGAGAAATTTTTTGAAAAAAGAACTTGAAAAACTAGCACTTTCAGAGGTTATAGACCCACACTACCTTCGTATCAGGTATGTCAAAATTAACATGAAAAACATAATTTTTAATGAACATTTAGTAGGTACACACAAAAAATAAAAAAATAAAATTATTATAGGTACCTAGGTGTAGTGGATTTGAATATGTTTTACTTGGCGTAGGTAGGCCAAGTCGGACATTTATATTCCGGTTATGCGGGTTAGTCCCCGGGTCATTCCCGTGAGGAATGTGAGCGGATCCGCCAAGGTCAACTGGCTTGGCGGACTGAAATGGGAGGTAGTTCGTGTCGCAGCCGCGTGGAGCGCTGGGCTCGCGTAGCAGGTGCTGGGTTCGATCAGTTTGGTACTGAGCCGTTTTGTAATATTCCGGCCTAAGATTTATATCTGTAGGGGGAATATGTTGAGCTTGGTTGAGGTACTGAAAAGTATCCTTCGCTTTTTGTACATTTGGAGTGTATTTGACACTCGGATCGGCCGGGTAGGCCTGCGTCGAATATCGTGGGTACTCGGACAGCTTGGTCGAATCGTAGTGATCGATTTCAGAGCGAGTCTGAAAGGTATCCTCGATCTTTTGTATAGGCGAGGCTTGATCGAACGTTTCTTGAACGAATACGTCGGGCGAGAAGGCGGTCCGGACGTGAGGATCGCGCCTTGCGCTGTCGCTGGGTTCAGCGGATTCGCCGTGTAGCCGGTAGGGCGCACTACTGGGGCTACTCGGCCCGGCTTCGCCGTCGCCTGCCTCCCCTTGCATGGGGAAATAAGACGGCCGACGTTCCATCGAAATAACCGAGTTTTTGGCTCGTTTCGATGCCTCTATGTGTGAAAAATAGAGGGTTTGGGAGGTGGACTCGCTTGACAGAGCGTCTTTCCAATGCTCGTATGTCAGGGTCCTACCTCGTAGCCTTGAAAAAGGCTTCCTTAGACGGTAAATTAGAGCGGATGAGCAGAGTAATTTACCGGCGTGCCCACAGCGGTCGGTTACGAGCTTAATGCTACGAAACCCGGGCGACACGGCTCGGAACGTCCCTCGGGCGTACGATCTAAAGAGAATATCGATAGATGTACCGGGTGGCGTCCTGACAGATGAACTACGTTGGGCAATGAGCAGGATGAATAATCACTGGACTCGTAGATGCCAATGCGAGATCTGTGTGGAGAGAAGGTATGCCTTGTAGAAAGCAGTAGGAAGCCGTTCTTGAGATGAACTCGTAATGCAGAAGGTTCGTCAGCGTAGAGCGTGTAGAATTCTTCGTACTTCAGAGGTGTCGTCGTCGAGAGCGGAGAGTGGAATGAATTTCGGAGGGCTCCTAGCGGGGTATTTATAGGGAGGTGGCCGCCTCCTGCCGCCTCCTGGTTGGTCCGCTTAATTTCATAAATTCGACTGTGCAATCTCATTGGTTCGCACATTGTTTTCTCAGTATCTGTGCGTATGATAGCTGAGTTGGTCTTTCGAGGTGGTTTCCCCACGTCCGTCGCTGTGACGGGGTCCCCGGGGGTGGCTGGACGACCTTGAGTTTTCCTGTTTGAGGTTTCTCATTCAAGGCGACTTGTTTCGAGATGTTTGTCGCATCTCTCTCGCCCAGTAAATGTTTGGGGAGGTCGCCTTGTGTGTTATTCTTTAATATTTCACTTTTGAGAGAGAATTTAGTATTTTCTCTCTGGTGAAATATTTTGTTTGACGGAGTTATAACTCGACGTCTTATAAATATTTTTGTGTTGTGCCTACCTCTTTTTGGTAGCCCTGAAAAGGGCTGTTGAAAAGAGGGGGTGGTTTTCACCACACTAGGTAAGTAATTTTTTGGCAAAATTATATTTAAAAAAGCAGGGAATGAAACATAAAACGCTAGAGAACTTCAGTCCTCGTGATGTAATATTATTTATAAACTATACATTTATATTGTAAACACAGGATTAAATAATAATACACTCTTTATTTTTTCAATTTGCTTTAGAAACAGAAACATTTATAAACACGTTGAAATTAAATGAACAAAGTACATTTTTGATTAAAGATGAAAATGAAAATAGAATACTAGGTACCTTGTTAAACATTTTTTGTCTATTACTAGCAAATATGAAACAGTGACTAATTCACTTCAATCGAAAAACACTGGTTGCAATTAGTTAAGAAAACACGATTCGTTTCTTTCTTCGTCGAAACAGTAGGTAGGTTGATTATGTATCGTTACCAAAAGCGGTAAACGAGAGACAAATACAGTAGGTTCTTACCGTAACTTGTTAAATAAACTGATGAACACAAAATAATCCCTATTAATTGAAATTCTATTACATTCCTGCTGCCTAATGTTTTTAAAGAAGAAAGATGTTATCTTCCACGATCGTTTCTTGAAGGAGCTAAACTCTAACACTAAAAAAAAAATTTGGTTCGCATTTAACATGAAGTTTGGTTTCCACTGCTCTTCTACTCCCAAAAGGGCGACGATGGACAACAGCACGACACGGACTCAACACCACCGTTGCCAACCTGCTTCGACGATTTTTCCCTCAAGCACTTCTGGAAATCTCGGAGTTTACCGACGAAAATTCTGACACTACCCACGTAAATCTCCGATTGATACCCCATGGCACCTATGCAGTTTGTAGGCCTACTAAAATTCGAACGAACAAATTAGTAAATTGGCCGTGATAGATTAGTAAAACCGGTACCTATCATCCCAGTTTCCCCACAGTATAAAGTTCCTTTATCTATACTCGTATTTTTGTCAACCTACAAGCGCGACGGCGTGATTCTATTCTGACGTTCCCCCGCAAGAATTTTTTTCTTCTGCCTCTCGGGGGGGGGGGGGGGGGGGGGGGGGGGGGGGGGGGGGGGGGGGGGGACCGCCCCCCCTTTAATTTGTCCCTGCTCCTTGGTAGGTACAAGTGTAACTTTTCTACACTTGTACGGTTTGTTTTGGTGAAACACTTGTTCTAGTTTACCGTGCATCACAAGTACCTGTACTTTTTAACTTGTACACTTGTAACTTGTTGTTTTATGAAATATGCCCCTGTACGTAAATAGAGACCCTACCTTTCATTCTCGCCTTTTGTTGCCTGTGACCGCAGAAGTGTCGGACACAATGGATGTTCCGTATAAAGACT
Source organism: Adelphocoris suturalis (assembly GCA_030762985.1). NCBI lineage: Eukaryota > Metazoa > Arthropoda > Insecta > Hemiptera > Miridae > Adelphocoris > Adelphocoris suturalis. The sequence continues at coordinate 50,406,918 of CM061049.1, forward strand.
GGAAGTAGAGGAAACGGAACCGCAACCCCAGTTCGCGGCTGAGATGAATTTTGTGAATATTTTTTTGAGATGTTTTGTTATTTTATATTTGGAAAAAGGATTGATTAACTTTTAAGCAGCTTGAAAAAGAGCTGAAGAAAATGGGTGGTGCTGTGAAAACATCTACTATCCAAACAGTAATATCAATAATAAAATTTTTAAAGGTACTTACTATGTAGAACAAAAAGTTTACATATACCATATATTACATAACCATCCTGATGAACTAATGATAAATAAATAAATTATTAAAATTAATTTGGAATCAATAAATGCCTAATAACGTACATTCCTTATAAAAGATTTGGTCATGTTATTATGTGGTTCGATGTCTCCAAATTTGTTGTCGAGGACCTCTGTGGATGTCAGTGGTAGTTGTTCATGTGCAATACCTACCTACCTACCGTTTTCAAAGGGTGTAGAACACGATTGCCATAGTAATTCATTTTCAGATTTCTTTATATATTTATTTATTTATACATTTATGGACGAAATTTTGTGCTCACTACTCCTCCGAAACCGCTGGTCCGATTTGGACCAAATTTAGATATGATGTATTACCATGTCGGAACTTGTGCCTAGCTGACTTGGTCGAGGATAAGCTGACCTCGAGCCTTAATATCAATCATAATTATGGTAAATTCGTGCTAAAATCTCTCCTATTTACCGTAGGACGTTGAAAATTGATAGGGAGCCTCTGTGGACATCAAGGGACGAATGAAATTACGGGCTCCACCCAGAGTTTCAGCTGATCGATTCGAAAAATTGGTACTGCTTACGCAAACTGCGTGAGTGTTTTTTTGTTTATTTTGCCGTTTTTATTGTTTGTATGTGTTTCTTTATTATAATTATTTATTTAATAGTTTTCATTTTTGGAAAGGATTGTTGAAGTTGGTAGTGTGGGGTAAGAATTATAGAGCGAAATGAGCGACGCTTGGTGGCGACAAGGGGAAAATCATGTCAACGACTATTTTCTGTAGGGGACTGCCCCCCTAGCGCTCCTAGCGGTGGAGCTTATTAGTTTGTAGCCCTATGAGATGCTTATAACTCCGTAAAGTTAGTACTAGGCTTCACTATACTTTATTACATTGCAAATGCAACTGCTGGAAATAGGTAAGAAAAAAATAAAAATAATAGGTATCCAACCTAGTACTCCTACCAAATAAACTAAATTCACAAAGATCCGAAGCCCCGAGTGTTCTATTGGAAGTAATTATCAGAAAGTTATTTATCTCCCAGAAAAGTTAGTTTTATAGTGAGTTCTAACCGGGATCACGATTGTGAAGTGTATGTACGCCGTAGTTGGGTATTGTTCGGTACCGATCGATACCGTCGATATCGATCTATGTATTGCAACTCTTAATTGCTTCTGAGTCTGCAAGGAAGCGGAAGCTTTGTTTTCACTTTCGAAATGAAAAACATTTTTGTGCTCAAAAATCAAAATTTCTACTCGCATTTTGCGTTTCATAGCCTCTTCAACAAATTTAGTTTCGTGTCTGGCTGTCCATATTTCCTTGCCTCTGCCATATCTTCCACAATTTCGATTGCATTTTAATTACATTTTTAGGAATAGTCCCCTAGATGGTCCCCTATTAGTTTCATCATGATTGAATCAGCGGTACGCTCCGGACGTGCGCGAACGTGATTTTCTTGTTACACTCATAAATTAGTCAATGTTGAAGAGATTTAGGTCAGATTTTCAGGGTTGATGCGGCGAAGGTTCCTTGAGGTCCCTTACGACATTGATCATGATCGAGTAAGCGGTACGCTGTGCGCAAGCGCGAGCGTTTGTCTATATTTCCTTGTCACTGCCATAACTTCCACAATTTCAATTCGATTTCAATGAAATTTTCAGGAATTGTGTGGGTTTAGCCCTAGATGGTCCCCTTTCAGTTTCATCATGATTGAATCAGTGGTACGCTCTGCGCATGCGAGCGTTTGTCTTTCTATATCTCCTTGCCACAGCCATAACTTCCACAATTTTGATCGAATTTCAATGAAATTTTCTGGAATAGTGTGGATTTAACCTTAAATGATCCCCAATCAGTTTCATCATGATTGGATCAGCAATACGCTCAACGCATGCGTGAACGTAATTTTGTTGAGACAGTCATAAGTCCGTCAATGTTGAACAGATTTCAGTCATGTTTTCTGGTTTTTGGTTGCCCAGCACTCTATGGTCATGATCATGGTGAACCGGTCATTTCTGAAAATTTAATGGTGACATACTGCGAAGGCCACGAGGAAGCTTCTGTGCCATGTCCTTGGCAGTGTATGTTTCATGGAAGTAGTCAACGTTCTTCACTTACTTCCTTTGTGATAATCAATATTGAGTTATCAATATAACTGGCCTACCAACAGTGGGATATTACAAAGGCACCCAATAAATTTAGCAGGTGGTTCTGAAAATCAATTAAATCGATCGGCGCAATAACTCGAAGGGATTATCAAAAGGCTTCACAAGAGGTGGGTTAATTGATTAAAAAACCTAGATGAGGGGGTTGGATGTTTTTAATATTGGCGGAGGGAAGGCTCGCTCAAGCATAGAGCCCAGGTCGGAAGGTGGCTGGGGCTATATTGAAAGGAAATGCCTTTCTGCTTACTGGCCCGGGGCAATAACGTTTTATAATGACGGGAGTTGGCGAAGCTCCTGGTCGGGGCTCTCATCCGGTATCAAACAGCGAGAAGGTATCGGTTGGTTGGTGCTCGGAACTCCATGTTTGCGGAGATACCTTTCTAATGCGGCATTAACGTAAACATATATGGAAACCCACGTTTAAACTAAGAGGAGTTTCGGAGAGCGCTCTAGAGATGTATGACCTGAAAGAGGTCATTCCTGAATCAGAAACTCCAGTTTCCAGATAATTCTGATAAACTGATTTCCTGTGAACTCTCCCATGTTTTTATTTGATTAGTTCTTTTTATCCTTTTTTTAAGATGGGAATTTTAAGACCGAAATTACTTTAAAATGCACCGGAACAAGAAATCTAATACCCAAGCATGTTTATTTGATATGTACTGGAATCTAAAGTTGCTTTAATGCGGTGTAACTAACAGAATATCCCGAGAATATACTCGTACCAAGCATAAACGCTACCAATATGCCTTCATCTAACAATTACAAAAGAAACAATAATTAACCGCGTTCCTTTTGTCGTTGAAGCTATATTATTCTTGCATATTCTCAAAGAGTTTTCCTAAAACAGGGTGGTCCCCAATTGGAAAACTGTTAATTTCCCTGACATTTCCCTGACTGAACTTCAGATTTCCCTAACAAAAAATATCAAATTAATTTCATTTTTTTGCTAATCTCGTCATTTTAATGTACCTTTAATGCTTCTAAAACAAAAATCGTACAATTTAAACAAAAGGGGAAAAAACATACTACTTATATGTAGTCTACTCATTTTAACAATTCCATTACCCTCAAAGTGCTAAAATATCTTAACAATTTAACCTACATGTAATACGATAATTCTCGAAAATTCACCCATACGATCATGCTGCATGACTTTTTATTTAATATTTTAACAATTTGTGAACTTAAGCTATTTGTTGGAGTACATTTTTCGTTGCATGGATCTTAGCTCTGGGGATGATTCAAAATTTTCTTCCGACAGCAAAAAATATCACACTTTTTTTCACCTACTACCAATCGTTGTCCGAGAGAGTATAACTTCCTGATCTCCCATCCCACTAAAATCGTTCGTTGGAAAATTGCTCTGTGAATTTATTACACGTGACTCCACATTCCAATGGGCCAATTTCCCCCTCCTGAGAAGTCCTAGGTTATGTATACAACCTAATTTTGGGACTCTTACTGGATCAATCCTCTGCTCTGCTGGGTTTTTTTCTCCCTGGTTCAATACTCAGTTGATTTTTCTCACTGAATTTTTGTCACTGATTTTTCTCACTCTAGGTGATGTAGTTATATCAGGGAAGCCAATGGCATATCTATTCCTTTTTTGTTACTTTTGAACAGTTTAACCACTACTCTTGATAATTATTTTTGCCATTCGTATGGAATAACATGCACCTAGTATGATATGACGATGAGTACGCTACTGAAGTTTGATTGTTTAGGAGTTGAATATACTTTAAAACGCTCTAAATTATTACCCAAAGTTTTCATTAAAAATTCCCTGACATTTGGTGGTTTTGCGAAATTCCCAGAAATTTTCCTGACTTTTCCCGACACAAAGAATTTCCGACAATTCCAGGTTTTCCCTGATTTTCCAGTTGGGGGCCGCCCTGTAAAAGGACAAATAATATGAAGTTTATTTGCTCATTAGTTGTGCAGGAAAAGATGTGGAACTAAAGACCACCCCATTAGAGGAAGCGATACCTAGGTTTTCTTTTTGAGTTTCAGAAAAAACCTATTTGGCGAATATAGCAGACTGGTACTGAAAAAATACTATTTAGACCCTTAACCAATCATTTATGATGACAAATAAAAGTGAGAAATCGGTCTATTGTACTATATGATATCCGGCGCCAAAATAATTAGCCGGGGAGATGTCTAACATCTCTTCATCTCTGTCTGTCGTCCCTATAGGGAGGTTTCATATTTGGGGATTGAAACTTAAAAAATCATTAACTTGGAACGTTTCAAAATAATCTTTGCCTGATATTAAAAAAGTCATTTTGATATTAAGATAAAATAATCCTTGCATTTTTTTTTTTAGAAAAGTTAAACTGTTAGAATAGGTGTAAAAAACGTCGTTTTCAGTGGATATTTGGAATTTCCTTTTAAATAACTAGAGAGATTCTGATGTAACTTATATTAATTAGTTGAAATTGAATTATATTGATTTATTATATTGTATTAATTAAATGGTTAAGTAATTAAAAACAGCGATTTTTGTGGTAAGGAAGAAAACCCAAATTTTAAAAATAAATTATAAAGATCGATCGGATTACCATTACATCTGCGATTCTTTGGGATTACATTTATCATTGACAAGCGAAAAATCATCACTGTTACCTTGAAAGTTTTCGAGACCTCGATTTTTGAATATGTTGGCCCTTAATTACTACACTTTAGGGTTGATTAAAACTGATGCCGATGTTACTGGCTCATCCCCGGCCAATGTATGATTTTTGAGCCAAATTTGACAAACTTTCTTCCAGCAGTTCTGGAGAAAAGCTCAATATGGCATGCGGCGGACGGATTTTTTTTTAAATTTGATTTTTGGATTCTACGGATCTTGAACCGTAAACCAACAAATTTTGGGGTTTTTTTTCTCTTGGTTTTCTTTTCTCGATTACAAAGGTTCATTATTGAAAATAATAAACCAAAATCGTGACGGAAACATTTACCTGATCCCCGCCCAAAAACATTTCCATGGTAATAATCTCGAGGATGAAACCATGGCGTCTTTCACCATATCAAAACCCAGTTTGGAATAAAGGAGTTTCCCTAACGAATGAAGTTTAGGCAAACTGTCCAATAATAAGTTGGGAAAATATGAAGCACAACAACAAGCATAAAAATAAATCCGCCACTACAACATCACCACTATTTAGCTGAAGTCATGCCATGCTTCAACTTTCAATCATTTCCCGCTTTTGTATTACGTCCATTTTTTTCGAATACTTTTACCAACCTTTGAATTTTTAAAAGTTTACAATATTTTGTGATCGAGTGTGATTTGACCTCTGCTCATTTTCCACGGGATGTTTTAAGAAGTATTTATTTATTTAAATGAACGGTAAAAGCCAATACATAAAGAAAATACAAAGCGAGTTAGTAAATTACAACATGGTTAGGAAGACATAGAATATACAATATAAACAGTTGCAAATAAACAAAGCACAAGAAAAAAAGCAATAAAATTAAACTTGCAAGAAGACTAGCAAGAATATAGAAAATAAAAAATCACTGATAAAAACCAGCCAGCCGACGCTTCAGGGTGTTAGGAGGCATAGAATGTAGTAGTAGTGTAGTATTTACTATTTATAAGTAGAATTTTAAAAGGAATAGTACAATATCATTGTGAAATAGAAGCTCGATATTTTCGCACTGTTGTGGGACATTACATTTTATACAAATCTTCTCTGTAAAACTGTGGCCATTAGGTAGGTAGTCCACTACAAGATGATTTTATTACCTGTTGACTCGCGCGAATTCATTTTAATCCTTAACTGTGAATTAACTAACAGGTCTAGGAACAGGGCTACGTCGCTTGATACGATTTTAGTGACAGCTAATGGAGATTAGCAAATGTAACTGGGATTTTGGGAGTTTGAACTCAAGCCGCGTCAGTAGGAGTTTATATTCTCGTCCAGCGCTCTGATGAAAGACTGCTGGAAGAATTCATAGTCAAACTCGCACTCACCTAAATGGAGGGTTACCCTCCACTCACCAGTTCAAATTCATAGTTGAGTGGGGTGGTTCACTCAACAGTTAGGGGCACACTCAGATTACACGAGTTTGACAGTGCACTCAGGGGACACTCAATGCTTTTTCAACTTAAGTTGGCAGCCCTGACAGTATGTTGTAGGGGAAGTTTCCCTGGTTTGAGGGAAAAGGGACGGGAAAATTCCCTCTCACATTCCGCACTGATCAATAACAGTTCTCAAAGGTTACTCTTTTCTTTGTGTTTTTGCTTTTTATGCTATTATCCTTGTTCCTTGGGGAGGCAGGACATAGGCCTTATCAGACAAACACGAAAGTCATAGGTCCTCCCGCCTGGATCGTGCTCCCACAGTTTAATTGAATCCTTGTTGCTTGTTTGTTGAAGTGCTGATAATTTGTGTTTATGTATAGAGTTGTGACGGAAAAGAAGTGAGAAAATGAGAAAACAATGATTCGCCAGTTAGTTTTGAAGGACAGATATGTAGTTGAAAATAAGAATAGTTATAGTAATGATGAGACTGTTGGACAAAAAGAAGACGTGAGGTTTTGAGAGAGCTTCAACCGTTCACATTTTCTTGGAATTCTCATTGATTGTTCATCCTGATGAATGGAAGGTACCTCCCACCAACTCACTCCACAAATCAAGTTGAATCGGAAAACCATGCACTACAAACTTGAAATGTAGAGATCGCATGAAATCAAAGAGCGACCAGCACTTTCTGCTGTGGTGGTTATAAATCCTTTTTCATTTATTTTAGGTTCTTTCAGGTTCGTAGTAGTTTACGTCAAAATAATAATAAAATTTATCAGTTGACGCACTTAATTGACCTCCTGCCGTCACTCAGGATATTGCACCATTGAGCTGAGGGTGAAACTCACGTCAACGCCATTTTTTGTTTATGAATCCCGTTGAGTGTGCATTTGGGTTGCACACTCAGTGCACCCTCAAATCACGTCTATTAATCGCACAGAGTGCATGAATCCCCTCATCGATACACTTAGGGGCCACTCAGACTCAATTCTCGACTATGAATTCCGCCCTGCGACTTTAAATTAACGGTATCCGGTAATTGACATTTTATGTCTTCACTTTGGCACATAAACGAAAACAACCGTGTCGTTGCTAGGGAAATGGTACTTCGTCGTTTTTCATCCCACAAAATTCGTTGACCATTCGATCAAAAGCTCTCGATTTATCCAACCATATTATGTTAACTACTGCGAAGTGCGTGGCCAACAAGCTGAGTTATGAGCATGGTTATTTGAATAATTGTGTACACTCAGGTGATCATTCTCAATAATTGATATTGTGAACATGATTGCGACCGCTTGTTAATTTCTGATGATTTCATTGAGCTGGTGTTTCGATGATTTGATTCATAGCAGGTGATCCGAATATTGCGAGAACGGTTTGATTTATGAAGCGGTGGTTAAATCATTTTAATAGGTAATTTCTATACTTTACAATCTAGGAAGCTGTAATTTCGTATGTAGCCTCTTTAGGACATTTACTTGACGATGCCCAGGGTCCGGATCAGATGACTGACTCTTAAAGCTAATTTCTATGCTTTACACTCTAGGAAGCTGTAATTTCGTATGTAGCCTCTTAAGGAAATTTACTTGACGAAGCCCAGGGTCCGGATCAGCTGAGTCGCTCTTAGAGCTTGCATACGAGTCCGCAACTAAAGACATAAAATGTCCCAATGTGTTGCAGACTCATATGCAAGCGTTTCTTGGAATATTTTTATAATATGGATTTTTTATGATTTTCAGGTAGAACCAAGCCATTTCTGGTTTATCTTGGTCGATTACGAAGGTTCATTATTGAAAATAATAAACCAAATTGGGCGGTTTTTGTAATCTTTTCGAGTTTAATTTCGTTTATGTTTTTGGTGAAAGTGGGCTTTTGTCAAGAAAATACAGTCAAGGGTTCTTACGTTTTTAGGGGCTTAAGCAGTTGGATGCGAAGTTTCCTTTGAAAAGCAGATCAAGATGAGGATTTAAGTTATCACAACAGCCTACAGAATATCAAATAAATTTTGGGTACAGGATCAAAAACGATCATAGAATATTGCAGTATTAAACAGAAATAATAGCAGAGGGAACATTCATGGGATTATACCGTCCCCTTTTTCCCTAAAGTCAGGAAAGAGGAAAAATGAAAAGACTAATATCGATTGCCTCCTTGAAGATATTTTAATAAATCTTCGTAAAGAACCGCAAGAGAGAGTGAACTTTTATAAGAGGTGAGTTAGGCACCAACATATTGAGTTGAGATATTAACTACAATAGAGGGCAAAGCAGGTGAAGGGTTTAGGGTTATTAAATGTTTGCCTTTTGGGGTACAAGTGGGAGGGAAAGGGTTTTGCAACAACTTTTCCACTTGGTTAAAAGAGGGGTTTAATTCAGCCCGAGGTTATTTTATTCCCAACTTCCCTTAACGTACGTTACTGCGATGTTGCGGCCGAAAAGAATAATACTTACACGGAGTTTCCTATATTGTAGTCGAGGATAAATATAATTTGGGTGGACGAATTAATACAGCTATTCTTAAATCATACGTCTTCTTAGCGGAAGAGTGCAATGCATGTAAACATACAATTTTCTTACTAGCGCGCAATTTCATCTTAAAGAACATCTACATGGGCATTGTCTACATTGTCTCCTTTATTATCCTATGTTTTCAGCTGAAGAAACTTGCCTTTCATCTTAAATTCTACAAACTGTCAAATCAAAGTTGTAATTATGATTGGATTCCTGAAGATGTTTTGCAAATGTAGACCTACCCTTATTCTCCCTGAAATCCTCCTGATGCTCTTCTATTCTTTCCCTGAATTTCCTACCAGTTTGACCGCAATATTCGTAGCCTCAAGAACATTTGAATTTATAAACCCCACTTTTATCCTGGCCATTAATTTTGTCCTTAACGGAACCTGGTAATGCTCCAAGACTATGTTTAGTTTTAAAACCCACTTTGTAACCCCTCGATGATAGAATTTAGCCAATTTTATCAGACATTTTCCCATAATAAGGTATACTTACCCATTGTTTTGACATTTTATGTCTTTGCTATGGCACATAAACTAAAAAAAGTCACGGAAAATTGCTCACGAAAATATTTTGATGATTTCCGCTTACAACCGAGTCGTTGCTAGGGAAATGGTACTTTCGTCGTTTTTCATTCCACAAAATTCGTTGACCATTCGTTCGAAAGCTCTCGATTTATCCAACCATATTATGTTATCTACTGCGAAGTGCGTGGACAACAAGCTGAGTTATGAGCAAGGTTATTTGAATAATTGTGTGCACTCAGGTGATCATTCTCAATAATTGATATTGTGAACATGATTGCCACCGCTAGTTAATTTCTGATGATTTCATTGAGCTGGTGTTTCGATGATTTGATTCATAGCAGGTGATCTGAATATTGCGAGAACGGTTTGATTTGTGAAGAGGTGGTTAAATAATTTTAATAGTTAATTAGTTAACACTCTAGGAAGCTGTAATTTCGTATGTAGCCTCTTTAGGACATTTACTTGACGATGCCCAGGGTCCGGATCAGATGAGTGGCTCTTAAAGCTAATTTCTATGTTTTACACTCTAGGAAGCTGTAATTTCGTATGTAGTCTCTTTAGCACATTTACGTGACGATGCCCAGGGTCCGGATCAGCTGAGTGGCTCTTTGAGCTTGCATACGAGTCTGCAACACATACTTGTCTTCAGCTAAAGACATAAAATGTCCCAATGTGTTGCAGACTCGTATGCAAGCGTTTCGTTTTGTTTTCTGAAATTCTTTGTCTTCTAAAGTTGATACCATATGGGATAAGGTTCTCAGGAAAAAGAGTAGAGATAAAGTTTCCAATCTGGTTAGGGAAGATGTAACTTTAGAAGAACACATTGGGACATTTTATGTTTGTAGTTGAAGACAAGTATGTGTTGCAGACTCGTATGCAAGCTCAAAGGGCCACTAAGCTGATCCAGACCCTGGGCATCGTCAAGTAAATGTCCTAAAGTGGCTACATACGAAATTACAGCTTCCTAGAGTGTAAAGCATCGAAATTAACTGTTAAAATGATTTAACCACCGCTGCACAAATCAAACCGTTCTCGCAATATTTGGATCACCTGCTATGAATCAGATCATCGAAACACCAGCTCAATGAAATCATCAGAAATCAACAAGCGGTGGCAATCATGTTCACAATATCAATTATTGAGAATGATCACCTGAGTGTACACAATTATTCAAATAACCTTGCTCATAACTCTGCTTGTTGTTCACGCACTTCGCAGTAGTCAACATAATATGGTTGGATAAATCGAATGAAAAACGACGAAGTACCATTTCCCTAGCAACGACTCGGTTGTAAGTGGAAATCATCAAAATATTTTCGTGAGCAATTTTCCGTGACTTTTTTTAGTTTATGTGCCAGAGCAAAGACTATGGCATTTTTTGCTATGGCATTTTCTCTAAACAGATTGGAAACTTTATCTCTACTCTTTTTGACATGGATATGTCTTTGTTCTGGGGGGTCAACCAAAAATTTCCGTGACACAGAATTTGTGTCACAATTTCAGTGTTTTTCACGTACAACCCAGCCGTTGCTAGGGGAATGAAACTTCCGCAGTTTTCATTGCACAAAAATCGTTCGCCACTCGTTGGAAAGCGCTTGATTTATGTGATAAATGTTCACATCTCAAGCTACCAATTTCTCCCTCCTTACATACCTGGCTACATTCCAGGACTAAGTTGATTGGACTATAAACAATTTTAATAAGCCGGTTACAATATTCTTAACGTAAAGCAATAGCATCGTTTAATCCACTCCATAGGAAACATTTTCATCCTCTTGACAACAGTCGAGGACAACTCGAGGACAACTCGAGGACAACCGTTATGAAATCCTCAATCAAAGACATATCCATGTAACATGGTATCTGCTTGTAAAGCGGATAGTGGACCTCGTTTTTTCCTAAGAACCTTATCCCATATGGTATCAACGAGATCTCCTCCATAGCCATTACTAGCCGCTATCCTTTTGATAATGGATTTTTCTTTTGTTAAATTTCGTTCACTCATAGCAATAGATAGTGCTCGGTTGATCACACTGTGGAAAGCTACATGCTTATGGACTAAAGGGTTTAGTTCGTAGAGCAACCATTGATTACATTGGTGAAACCCGTTTGTTTTAAATCACCGTTCGAAACTCAGGTTCCGTTCAAAACAATTATCTACTGTAACCATGGTTAGGGATTGATGGTGTAACCTGCCCTCAATGCCTTCATTCGAATTTGGTATTGCGTTGATCAGTGATTGCTTGAACAATAAGATCTGACACTGGTTCTTATAATCTTCCTAGAGATCGCTGATGCGGCAAGGCCAGTGGAGGGGAAACAGCGATATCTGTTTTCTGTGCCACAATAGTTAATCCAGCACTCGTCCGACTTCTGTATGTTTTCAACTCACTACATACGCCAGGAGGCGTGAGTGATTGTGCATACATCTGATTTTCCCCACAATGCTTATTCTGAAATTATTCAAAATGTACAAGAACATATCCTTGTTACCTGGAATTCGCAACTCCGATGTCAGCAACAATACACAATCACATAACTCAACCTTCCTTCTCCCACACATTCCGTTCCGCATCCACTTTTCTTAGTTTTCACTTTAATTGCCATAGCTCTACAGTAATTTCCATCATTCCACCAATAAATCAATATCTCGATCTATATAATTTCTGCCGATGACAGGTATCATTCATTTTCTCAGCTGACTCCCAACTGATAATATCAGTGAGGCCAACCTAAATATTTCATGATATGGATTGTTATAGTTCACTTGCGTTAAAATTCCCTATTCAAATGGGACTTTATGTCATTTTCTAGAGTTCATGTTGTTATTAATCTATGTTAGAATTTTTGTTAGATGTTTGTTTAAATATTAAAATTTAGTTCAGTGTTATTTGTAGGAAAATGATTTTTCCACGTGTTGCCTTCTACTCACCATCCCTTTGTTCTTGCGGGTCGCCATCTTCACTTCATCTCGCCACCTTAACGTTTGTCTCCTTGCTTTTTCAAAAATACTGTATATGCTCGCCGGCTCTAACCCTTCCCCAAGTCCTTTTTCTTCTGCTTCGTTCACGAAGCGCAGACATCGGTGCAGTTACCAAAATACTCGCTGGTAAGGTGAGGATTGTTTGAGGAAACAACCCCCAGACTTGGGTTACCTGGATCCTGTTCCCTAACTGGATTGAAACCGGTACGATCTTACCATATTATCATCTCCTCTGACAATAAGGGAGAAATCATCATAATTACAGTTTTGGTGGCCGTAGTCACCACAATTTTATTGAAATTGGGAACCAGGGTATCAACCCCTTCTTCTCCATTGGTTGCTCTTCTCCACCTATCTACCTCTTGGACTCTCAAGGGCCTTCATATTTACCTACTTCTTCACCTACTACTATCAACAATTAGGTATATGGACTATTTGCAACCCAAACAATCATATCATTTACACTCTTTATTGTCAATGACATCAATAGGTTCAGTGGCCACTGTGTTTTGTTTTTCATTATGCAAATTTTATTTGCCTTACAATTATATTATTTATTCAGTGGAGTAATTGTTACAGTTTATTGCACCATCATAGTATCTCTCGGGTATTCCAGTGGTCCTTCGAAGAATACACTATTACCTATAAATTCCATTAATAATTAATACCAGCTATAGTGAGTCATATGTTGGGTAATTGTCCCAGTTACTTGATAGGAACATAAAGGGCCCACCTAAATATGCACACAAAATATTCCCAAATTCAACCAATTAAAAATATTTCTCCCAAGTAAAACAGTTCTTTCCGAGCTTGAATATTTAATTCAATCGCCACTAACTTGACAAAGGTGAAGAGGCTTCAGTGAGAGCAGACTTTGATTGCAGGTTCGCCTTCAGCGCTCAGGATGGGATAAAACGCTGTTAGATACTACAGCACCCTTTCGACATTTCCTCACGGAGAGAGACAGCTGGAAATTATTCATTGAGTCCCGTCACCAGGAAATGGAAGCCGCCCTTCGTCCCCTAGCACCGTTACCAACCAGCCTTCCAACTAACTTCGTACAATCTAACTATTCGAAGAGTGGCCGTTGTGCTCGGGGTTTCAGACAACCCATAATCAACTCCAGATATCAATGAATCAGTAACGAAACCTGAGTTGGATGCAGAATACGTAAATTGTATGAGTTGAAATACTCAGTGGAATGCAGTGATTTTTCGTTCGTTATTTTCAATAATGAGCTTAACTACTTGTAGGTGGTTCCTGGCAGGTAGTAACCCAGCAGGCACTGCCCGCAGTTCTGAATAGTTGCCATATCCTTCAGTAGGTACCAAGTTAACTTTGTACAAGATAGGTATTTAGCAACAAATGCACCTACTCAGAAGCAAGTGGATAAACGTTACTGTGACCAACTATTTATATAGTACCTACTATAAAGGGTGATTCCCTCGCAGATGCAAAAAAAAAAAAAAAAAAAAAAAAAAAAATTTGGGTAAAACTACATTAAAAATGTAGTAAAATGCCGCCAACTGCATATTTTTATCTCAATCCGTTTTCGAGATATGATTTTTTAAAGGTTTTTTCAGGAAAACCGTCTTTTTTTCTTTTAAACTCAAATTTCTCCACTTTACTTCATTCAATTTTAACTTTTTATCACATTTTTGGAATCAACATTAAATTTACTATAAGAATAGTGTACTTGGGTTCTTAAAAAGTACCATCCAAAGGCCCTCACATCAGCTCAAACATTGACGATTTTGAAAAAATAATATTTCTGAAAATCTTTAAAACTTTACTACTCTTTCAAAACGAATCCTGGAAACTGGCAAATCTCATGAAAACTGATTCGTCTAATACTCTTTCCAACGGTATAATCAAGTTTACTTTTATTTTGTTATTTAGTGGAGAAAATTATGTTTTAATGTTAAAAAATGTGGGTTTTTCAATGAAATTGTTGGTTTTCTCGAAAGATGACCCTCCATGAACCTACGAGTATGGGGTCGGTTTCTATGTATTTTTTCACGCTGTATCGAATGGTAACATTTGTAGATCTCTCCAACTCCGTTATAACCGAGTTTTACACTTAAAATCGCAAATGTTTAGTTTGTTTGTTACGATTAAATGCATGTGTGTTATGGGGTAAAACTAGTTAATTAAAGTGTAAAACTCGATTATAACGTAGTTGAGAGATCTGCAAGAGTTTCCATTCGATCCAGCGAGAATAAATACATAGAAACCGGCCCCTTACTCGTAGGTTCATGGAGAATCATCTTTCGAGAAAACCAACAATTTCATTGAAAAAACCACATTTTTTAACATTCAAACATAATTTTCTCCACTAAATAACAAAATAAAAGTAAAATTGATAATACCGTTGGAAAGCATATTAGATGAAGCAGTTTTCATGAGATTTGCCAGTTTCCAGGATTCGTTTTAAAAGAGTAGTAAAGTTTTAAAGATTTTCAGAACTATTCTTTTTTCAAAATCGTCAATGTTTGAGCTGATGTGAGGGTATTCGGATGGTACTTTTTAAGAATCCAAGTACACTATTCTTATAGGAAATTCAATGCTGATACCAAAAATGAGGTTGAAAGTTAAAACTAAATGAGGCAAAGTGGAGAAATCCGAGTTTAAAATGAAAAAACACGGTATTCCTGAAAAAACCTTTAAAAAATCATATCTCGAGGACGGATTGAGATAAAAATATGCGGTTGGTGGCATTTTACTCCATTTTTGATGTAGTTTCACCCAATTTTTTTTTTTTTTTTTGCATCTGTGAGGGAATCACCCTGTATAGTTTGTGTTTTAAATCAAACTAGAAGAAAATCAGTACAAGGTTAGCTATAAAATGTACGACATAAATAATTAATGTAGTTATTTGTCGAAACTAATTTCAAACCAATGTAATAGCAATAGTATAATAGTAACCACGTTTTTCCAACTTTGTATTGCTTCAATGGGACAAAACTCCTCAACTTAAAAAAAAAAAAAAAAAAAAAAAAAAAAAAACGCTGCAAATTATTTCGCAAAGGTTTATTATTTTTTCAATTGAGTATGATCATAGTTTTAGTTGGCTTGCGTACGTCATAAGGCCCGTCCAGACTCCTCGGCGTGTCCTATTTCGAGTTGCCACAACCTATACTTCTATGATTATATACGTATGTTTATATTTCTCGACTTGAGCTCCTATATATTCAAATAATCATTGCCTTAATAATATCATTATGTAAGTACATACGAAAAGTCGAGAGGATTCGTTATTAAATATGCGTAGGCAAAGGATTGGTATTAACACACAAATATGACCTAGAAAAAAACGTATATTCATGCTTCGAAGGAACATGAAATTCGAAAGCCAATACAAGTGTAGGAAGTTTTCCTCGCCACCCTGGAGGTACTCCCTAGGTCTCGTTACCTCACAACCGGAGGTTCACCGCCCTATTACGCTCACACTATCATATCACTCATATTTTTCCATCAAAATTCATTTAAAAGTTGTGCATTTTGAAATGAGTGAATTTTGTCCTAACATGAGAATAATAATTATTAGGTCGTGCAGTTGAGGTCGTGCATGATCTGGTCCTGAAGTGTTCTGTTGCGAAGTCCTACTGCCCGATGTTATCCTAACCGTGGAATATTAGCTTGCGCAGTTGTGGTTGATCAGGTTGGAGTTTTAACACGTAAGTCTAACACTCAAAGTCTCGAAAAAGACACTTTTTGCCCGTTTTTGGCCCATAGCATCTATGCGAGTAAAGCGATCGGGATGGTTAAACGTTAGGACCAACTGGACCCCAAATGAAGTCTATGTGCGAAAGAACGGGTTTTTTAAGTCAATTCTTAGGCCTTTTATGGCCCGGACGGCGGACGGACATTTCAAATTTGGATTCTACGCACCTTGAAACGTAAAGTGACAAAGTTTGAGGGGGGGTTATAAAAATTTTTTGCTATACGATCATATAGGCTTATTATTGGAAATAATAAACCAAAAGAAACAAAATGGAAATTACGCAGGAATCGTGATATTATATCGGTAAAGGCCCTGAGAATCCAACAGTTGGGATCCCTGTCGGTGTTTTGAAAGCCTTTCAGACCGAAACCCTTCTCCCAAAGCCTCGTCAGGTTTGTGGAGTCATGCCCGGAAGATTTCCGCCTTTTGCTCTCGCTTCCGAATGATAATTTTTGAGGGATTAAATGAGAGGAAGGGAAAACCTAGATTTCCCATCCCTCCACTCTCCGAGCACCGTCTTTTCCTCCTGTTTAATGGGCGGTCATGTCTTTAAGCGCGAAGATTTGATGCGAATTCCCACCCCCTCTACCCCTTTCCTCACAACACCCCCTTTTTGTGCCGTAGGAAACACATTAACACTCACTTAGGTTTCATCGTCTCGGTTTCCAGCCCTCGAATGCCGCCCGTGGGATCAACTAAGCTGATCAAACACTGGAGCCATTTCTCACACCCGGCAAATTACTCGGGGTCCCGAGAGATGCTTCCGAACCGTTTATTCGTTTACGGAGCCTGATATCCAGAGCAATTTAAGTATCATATTTCACTTTTTCCAGGGTGAACTTTGACATATGACTCTCAGCTATTTGACAGCTTGATGTTGCTTCCGAGACTACCTAAGTAGACTTACTTTTGCTTCCTCACTAACGAAGGTACAGAAGCTTTGCGTTCGTGATTGAAGTTGATAAAAATCATAGATAAAAATTGATGCCGAGCTTCTAGGACCATCTACACCCCAAATGTGATTTTTAACACAAGTTTCATATAGTTTTCTCTAGTATTTTGTAGATTGGGTTGGTGAAGGGCGAGATATTTCAGACATCTCTAAGTAAGTAGTTAATTGTAGTTTCGCTGAGCGCTTTCGAAATGAATGGCCTCATCAGAGCATAATTTGTAAGAGGTGGCTTGCTAAGTATTTATAAATGGGGGGAGTCCTCCTTCTCCATCTTGCTTTGACCAGTTACGGTTGGTCACATTTCTTGGGGTCAAATATATTTTTAAATTGAGAAAAATTCATATTTATGTGGATACACACGTAGTCAGAAATTACAAAACTTTAATATGAGGTTTTAGTGTTTTAGTAACATGATTTGCGACATAATTGACTCTAGTAACATCACCAAATATAAATGGTAAGAATACTACATTCAATAACCTAACAAATAAAAATTATCCCATAAATAATAAGGTAAATGTGTACAATAACACCCAAATTATTAATAAGTACCTATTAGATTAGCCTTGAGTAAATGTGCAAAAATAATTGCAGCTCTGAAGAGGCATATATCGGCGAAAGCGCTCAGCATATGCATTAAACCACATTATCAGAGAAGCCTGTAAAATTTCTCTACTCCCAACCAACCCAACCTAATAAACCAATATCAGTCTGTCCGCAGTCCGAAGCTTTCCCTGAAGCTTTTCCCGAAGCTTTCCTAGACCAAATTTTATGGAATTTGCCTTAAAAAAAAATAAAATAAAATAAAAAAAACATACATCAGCCACGGATGTTCCAGTAACTTCGGCATTACTTTTGGCCATCTCTGAAGAATAGTATTTAGGACTGGAATATTCAAAAATCGAGATCACGAAAACTTTCATTTATAGGTATCATCCCAGTGAATCGAATGAAACCACCGTTCGCTATACTGTTTCGTCCGATCTCTCCCTAAGTGCTAGAAATTCAGGCGCGAGTAGCGACATATTTAAATTATCGAGTGAATCGGTAAATTTCACTAATGACCGCTAGAAAGTGTAAGTGGTTGTAATATAGGATCATAGGATCAGCTGATGGAATTCCGACTTAGCAAAATCGAGTTAATTATAACTCTTGTCTCCACAGATGGACTAGCGAAGCGTTGGTAAGAGTTTTATTTTATACAATGATTTTCATTTGGTGGGTACCCATACGTAAATGTCCTTATCTTACTTCGATCAGGAGACCTCGTAAAGTGTAGATGTATTGTAATAAATAATTATTGCATTTTACGTTGGCAAACCCGAAACATCCCTTAATTTGTGGGTTAACAACCACAGGGCAACTGTTGTTAGAAGAGATGAAGAGTTACCAGTGAGCCAACATGCCACAACTCACAATGAAATATTCAATGATTGTTTTGGTATCAAAGTTCTAAAAAATATGAAACCAAATGCAAAAACAAATAATGCTACTGCATTCAGAACGAGTGCATAGCAATGTGTTGGAAGCACATGATTATCCAGGCCTGAATATTAGGCGTTAACCTGGTAACTGTTTCTCATTGGCAAGTATACCTCCGCATCAACGTCAAAATTCCCAAAATTCATTCTTCTTTGTAGTTTTGAAAAAGGCATTCAGGCCGAAATATAAAAATGAGTTTTGTGACGTACGTTCTTGTTTTTGTAAAAATTGTTTGAATATATATATAAATATATCAAAAACTGAATGTAAAAAATATTCTTGTCTACTGTACATGGGATTAGTGATAAGTTTAGTTTTTACTATCTTGGTAAAACTTCTCAAACACTCTTGACGAATCGCAGCTGGAATGTAGTTGTAATAAGCAATCCCTTGGTACACGAACTGATTTTGGGAGCTTGTCAGTTGAAATCAAGGAATCACAGTTGGACTCGTTGACGGGTCTCGTGGTCATGCGTGTCACCTCTTTTGGCAATTCTTAAGTATGCTGTTCAGAGCTGTCAGTATATAGAGGCCATGGATTGTGAGGATACCAAGTTCTCTAAACAAAGGTCTTGCCTTGCGTGTGCTTTACAATCCACTCCAGCAATATTCCTTACAGCTCTTTATTGTAGCAGAAATAAACGTCCTGCTCCAGAAGAGGCCCCCCACGATTTTATGCCATATGACATGACTGAACCAAATGTCCATGGTAAGCCATTACAAGCACCTCACGCGTATGGGTTTTCGAAAGTCTCCGCAACAGTTAGAGAGCTTTCGATAATGTTCCATGAACATAATCAATATGAGCAGACCATCTAACTTTGCTTTCCTTAAAAAGCCAAGTAATTTCACAGGATTCTCACTACTAACTGCATTTGAATTAGAAATGGATAAATGTTGGGCTTTACCAGGATTAAGTTTCAGGTTATTAGTATTAAATCGATACTGGCCAGCTGAGGGGCGTCTGTCTCAAATTTTTGCTTCTTCGACCTAGCTTTTTTTTCTCGGCATTTTTTCGAAATTATTCGACATTGACTATAAAGCGTAAACCTGTTCCAGTGAAGGAGGTGAACCATTTTGGGAGGAGTGAAGCGCTATGTTCTGATAATGTACTGATGGTTTTTAACAATTGTAGACCACTGATCTGCGTAGAAAGTCTGCCTAAGGCAGAAATAATAAACTTTTCTGTAATAATTTCCAGCGTTTTGATTTCTTTTCTGAATGTATAAACTACGAGGGTACTGTAGCCCAAAACTACAGACAAAACAGTGAATTGATAATTGTTTACCGTTAACTCAATAATTCTATAGTCTTTTATGTATGGGATATAGAATTTATGCTTCGTCGGAACCTCGTACTCGCTCGCACAAATAATGGTGTAGCGGAATTTCCTTTGCATAGTTGGCTACTGTGATAAATTATTAGGGGGCCGACATCCGCTTAATGCACCTTTCACTAGAAACACACAGAGGAGAACAATATGGTTGGTTCATTAAAAATGTTGCACCAGGTTCATGCTTCACTCTTGTTGCGTTTGTTTCCACAGCCAACTTGTGCTTGTAAAATATTCTCAGCAATTCATCTGAACAAATGTACATTGGTCCATTTCGTCTCGTTCAAATCGTTCCGCGAAAACAATTGCTCCTGTAATCTGGTATTGTGGGAAACATACCTAGTGAAACAAATTCTAGCTACATCCAATGTGAAAGTTGTACAGGTGTGCCAAATGGCACCACCGGGACTTGAGCGGACGCTGTTTGGAACTACTATAAAAAGTTGTTCTGACTTGTTGACCGAATACAAGGGTGTTCCAATCCCCCCCAACTTTTTTCCGCAATTTTTTAGATATCAAACAGAAATCACTTACATGCAATATTATACACCTTCACAGCTGAATTAAACGAGACTAAAAATTTTATTGTCAAATTTCGTAGATTTCCAGGTTGTTGCAGAACGGGGTGCAATTCAATCAAGAAGTTAGGTTATAATTTTGACATTTTATGTCTTTACTTTGGCACATAAACGAAAAAAGCGTAAAAAAAGCGTTACGGTTGGTTTTCTGATGATTTCTGCTTACAACCGAGTCGTTGCTAGGGAAATGGTACTTCGTCGTTTTTCATCCCACAAAATTCGTTGACCATTCGTTCGAAAGCTCTCGATTTATCCAACCATATTATGTTAACTACTGCGAAGTGCGTGGCCAACAAGCTGAGTTATGAGCATGGTTATATGAATAATTGTTTACACACAGGTGATCATTCTCAATAATTGATACTGTGAACATGATTGCAACCGCTTGTTAATTTCTGATGATTTCATTGAGCTGGTGTTACGATGATTTGATTCATAGCAGGAGATCCGAATATTGCGAGAACGGTTTGATTTGTGAAGTGGTGCTTAAATAATTTTAATTGGTGATTTCTATACTTTACACTCTAGGAAGCTGTAATAACGTATGTAGCCTCTTTAGGACATTTACTTGACGATACCCAGGGTCCTGATCAGATGAGTGGCTCTTAAAGCTAATTTCTATGCTTTACACTCTATGAAGCTGTAATTTCGTATGTTGCCTCTTTAGGATATTTACTTGACGATTCCCAGGGTCCGGATCAGATGAAGCTAATTTCTATGCTTTACACTCTAGGAAGCTGTAATTTCGTATGTCTTTAGGGCATTTACTTGATGATGTCCAGGGTCCGGATCAGATGAGTGGCTCTTAAAGCTAATTTCTATACTTTATACTCTAGGAAGCTGTGATTTCGTATGTAGCCTCTTTAGGATATTTACTTGACGATTCCCAGGGTCCGGATCAGATGAGTGGCTCTTAAAGCTAATTTCTATGCTTTACACTCTATGAAGCTGTAATTTCGTATGTAGCCTCTTTAGGATATATTACTTGACGATTCCCAGGGTCCGGATCAGATGAGTGGATCTTAAAGCTAATTTCTATGCTTTACAATCTAGGAAGCTGTAATTTCGTATGTAATTTCGTATGTCTTTAGGACATTTACTTGATGATGCCCTGGGTCCGGATCAGATGAGTGGCTCTTAAAGCTAATTTCTAAACTTTATACTCTAGGAAGCTGTAATTTCGTATGTAGCCTCTTTAGGACATTTACTTGACGATGCCCAGGGTCCGGATCAGCTGAGTGGCTCTTAGAGCTAATTTCTATGCTTTACACTCTAGGAAGCTGTAATTTCGTATGTCTTTAGGACATTTACTTGACGATGCCCAGGGTCCGGATCAGATGAGTGGCTCTTAAAGCTAATTTCTATACTTTATACTCCAGGAACCTGTAATTTCGTATGTAGCCTCTTTAGGATATTTACTTGACGATGCCCAGGGTCCGGATCAGATGAGTGGCTCTTAAAGCTAATTTCTATGCTTTACACTCTTGGAAGCTGTAATTTCGTATGTATCCTCTTTAGGATATTTAATTGACGATTCCCAGGGTCCGGATCAGATGAGTGGCTCTTAAAGCTAATTTCTATGCTTTACACTCTAGGAAGCTGTAATTTCGTATGTAGTCTCATTAGGACATTTACTTGACGATGCCCAGGGTCCGGATCAGCTGAATGGCTCTTAGAGCTTGCATGCGAGTCTGCAACTTGCAGAGCTTGGCGATAAGGACTTTTATTCGTTTTTTGACCCTTATCCTGATAATTTGACAACGTATATAATACAATTGTGTGAAACTGTCCAGATCAACAAGTAACAATTGCGGATAAACCTGTAAGGGAGGAAAGATCACATATATCTAAATATATGATTTTGCAGGCAGTAAGTCTAGTGTAATAGTATATAAGCCGAGCTCATCAGTCTATCCGTAGGTACCTATTCGTATTTAACGTAGCTTTCAACGTTCTGATTATTATTTGATTGGATAGTATTTTGGTTCATTATTTTCAATAATAAGCCTATGTGATCGTATAGAAAAGAATTTTTATAAACCCCCTCAAACTTTGTCATTTTACGTTTCAATGTTCGTAGAATCCAAATTTGTAATGTCCGTCCGCCGTTCTCCGTCCGCCGTCCGGGCCATAAAAAGCCTTAGCATTGACTTAAAAAAGCGCTGCAAATTATTACATAATGGTTTATTATTTCTGAGTCAGATAGCCAGCTATAGTAACCAGCATGCTCTGGGGCTTTCGCAAGTCTCTTTTCTAGTATCCACCTCTGTTCTTCCTCTCACTCCACCCCCTGCTCCCCTGACAAGCGTGCCAGTGCGCGCGGGCGTAAGTCCAACACAAAGCCTCGAAAAAGACACTTTTTCGCCCGTTTTTGGCCCATAGCATCTATGCGAGTAAAGCGATCGGGATGGTTAAACGTTAGGACCAACTAGACCCCAAATGAAGTGTATGTGCGAAAGAACGGGTTTTTTAAGTCGATTCTTAGGCCTTTTATGGCCCGGACGGCGGACGGCGGACGGCGGACGGCGGACGGCGGACGGCGGACGGCGGACGGACATTTCAAATTTGGATTCTATGCACCTTGAAACGTAAAGTGACAAAGTTTGAGGGGGGGTTATAAACTTTTTTTTTCTATACAATCACATAGGCTTATTATTGGAAATAATAAACCAAAATCCGTTCTTTCGCACATAGACTCCACTTGGGGTCTAGTTGGTCCTAACTTCTTGCCAGCTCGATCGCTCCACACCCATGGATGCTATGAGCCAAAAATAGGTGAAAAAGTGTCTTTTTCGAGGCTTTGAGTGTTAGACTGACGTACGCGCGCACGCCTGGAGGGTGGGAGAGGGTGGGCGGGAGAGAGTGAGAGGGAGGGCGAGGCGGAGGGAGTGAGAGGGAAGGGAGGGCGTGGGAGTGTGGTGGTGGAGGGAGCGAGTGAGAAGGGAGGGCGAAGGAGTGTGGGGGAAGCGGATGGAGTGAGAGGGAATGACGGGGAGGGGAGAGGGGAGGGAGGGTGAGGGAAGGCGAGAGGGAGTGTGATGAAACTAATTCCAATTAGAAGATATTGTTTATTTGTATGAAAATACTCATAATTCTATTCTACGCTTTATGATATAAAGCTTCGCTTCCTTCGGGCGTCCCTAGACGGCCCCATTTATTTATTTTTTTCCTCAACTTTACAATAAAGCGTAAAATTATGGGGTCCTGGAGCTGTAATGCAGTCAACAAGTGAACCAAATATTCGAAGCGCGAAGCCCTGAGTTTCGATAGTAAATATAGTATAAGTGAGGCTAAATAATTACGGTCAGTTTTCTACGTAGAAGGTCTGTATGATACAAAAATAATAAACCTTTGTGTAATAATTTGCAGCGTTTTTTCTAAATAGTATTAGGTATGCTTTAATAATCCATAGGCAGGTTTGTGAATATGAAAGCGTACGTGATTTCAAATCATTACAAAAATCCATTGAATATCTACTTATTTGAGCGTTTTTGACTGTTTATTATACAGTCTTCACCAACTCATGTTCATCAACAACAACAACTACTAGAAATGGATACAAAAACTATACAATAAAATGAAATCCTTGACTGTTGACCCTCCATGAGAAATGACTTAGCTACGCCACTGCTTTTAGGTAGGTAAATTGGTTTTGAGAAATAAGGAGTGCGTAGAGAAAAGTTCGTCGACGACATGACATGATCAACTTTGGTCAGGACCTTGACTTGGTCACTGTGGATCAATAAATAAATGTTCAACAACTGTGGTGATTACCGCCTCTGATGATTTTTTTTTTCTATACACGCTGTTAACTACTACGTAAAAGTTAACTCAACGCTATTCGACCGATTTCCCCTTTTTTTCTGCCGATTTCCCGTCAAAGCCTATCAAGGTTTTTAAACTATCAGATTGAAACTCTGTTTGACTCCGAACGGTTTCCACCCTTCGGATTAACGTTAAATGTTGGATCCTGGCCTCGAAATAGGATTCGTTTTAACCTCCGACCGTAAAGGCTTTTTTGCTTCGCTGGCGCTGTTAATAATTCCCTCACTTAACTAGGTTGTCTGGTTTTTTTTTCTTTTTTTTTTTTCTTGTACAAAAACGACTTTGATTTGAGAAAAAAATCTAACTAAATGTAAGGTTTCTCGTTTTTTCCCTTTTCTCGGGGAGAAGTCGCGGCTCGACCAGCGGTTTTCTCCCCACTTCTCTCTAAATTATTCAAGCTGATTAGTATAGGGAGGAATTTAATTTCGTTCTTCGCTGCGGGAGATGGGTCCGTAAGGAAGTCGACAAAGGAATTTCATATGTGGGGCTGACTTTTTACTTTCTCGACACCCTGAAGGTGAAAGTGAGGTTGCAATCGGATCATTCTCATTTCATTTGCCGCTTTGGGTCGTTTGAGAACCTCAAAGACGTGAAATATGAAAGTGCTCGAAAATTAGGTTAGATCGGCAAATACTACTCATATCATTGTACATTGCAGATTTGTGTTCTATAGATGAACAGTGAGTTTTTCATTGATGTTGTATTTTACATATTTTTTACCCATCCTTGGTCACACTCCTGAGAGGTAACTCATGAGAATTTCCAGTACAATAATATAATAATAAAAATAATAAAAATACTCCCCATGTTTTTAGGCTTCTTTCGCTGTAAAAACTGCTGCAACTCCAAGCACTCCACTGCAGTCTCACATCTTCAACTGGACAATATAACCTTCACATCTGACTGTTTCCCGCCATTTTCCATCGGCTTTCTTGATCGCAAAAATTATAACACTCCTGAGGTCCCATTGAGAGGAGATTTGGGGGACTGACTGAAAAACTAGTTTTTCACGGGTTGGGAAAAATCTTAAAAATGTAAAACCTTACTCTAAATAAAGAGGAACCAACCTACTACAGCTAGTAACCCTGGCCAGTTCTAGATTGTCATTGTTTCCTAACTACCTAACTTCTACTTACATGGTAGGTAGGAGGGGACAGTAACACTCATGAGTTTTCAGAATTTCAAGGTTTTTCGTCGACACTGTGTATTGGTTAAAGGGGATTTTGGGCAGTCAAATTATTTCTTCGTTGATCTCCCAACTTATACCCTTTTCTCCCCCAAAATCGCTAGTGTTGATCAAGAATTGTGAGAATTCGTCGTCGGGGACATGAAAGCGGCAAATGAAATGAGAATGACCTAATCGGCACGAAAAACTTTTTTCTGGAACTGCTTGCGAAACATTGGTTTAGTCTCAAACGAAAATCAGATCTGAATTAGGTTCCTAACTGGAGAAATATAAGAAGAAATATTTACTTTGTGGAACATGATGATTCCTTCTTTTATTTTAGTTATCTAACTTTCAATACTATGAACTTTTTACAATAATGAACCTTTGTGATCGACCAAGGAAACTTATATTGCTTCCGAGTCTACCTAAAGGTAGCGGAATCATGTTTTTCACATTCGGGAGAAAAACAATTTTTGGTCTCCAAAATTAAAATTTCCACTCGCACTTTACGTGTTAGACCATTCTGAACAACTTTGGTTCCGTGTCTATGTGTGTGCGTGTGTGTGAGTCTGTCTGTCGTGTGTCCGCAAATGATTGTACGAGTAACAAGCTTATTTTCCACAGTTTCCATCCGATTTGGATGAAATTTTCAGGGGATGTGCCGTCTAGGAGGCACACAGTCCTCTATCAGTTTCATTATTCTTGACTCAATACCTCATTCTGCGCATGCGCAAACTTAAATTCTACTAAGCATCATTTTCTCACGCCCTAGTCGTCCGATCTCGCTCAAATTTGGATGACAATTGGGGGTTGACAATTTCATCATCTTATATCAATTTCAACATACGGACTAAATCACTCGCGACGAAGTTGTGGAAACCCATTTCAAAACGGAATTTAGTGAAAAACGTTGTCTATTTCCACGAAAAATAAAGAGTTACAATGTTAAATCGATTTCGACGGTTAGGCCATCATCAGTAACAAACAATAACTATTGTTATAACAAGTAACTATTGTTATTGTTTGTTACTGATGATGGCCTAACCGTCGAAATCGATATAACATTGTAACTCTTTATTTTTCGTGGAAATAGACAACGTTTTTCACTAACTTCTGATTTGAATTTTAACATGATTGTATCATTAATAGCTACTGCGTATGCGCCAATATGAAATTTTTGTAACAAATTTATTTTTCACAGTTTTCATCCAATCTGGATGCCATTCTCAGGGAATGTGCGAGCTAGGGGGTAGACGGTCTCCTGTCAGTTTCATTGTTGCCAAATCAATACTTCACTCTGCGCATGTGGAAACATAAATGAATGAATGAGTACTGGAATTCCAGTATGCTCCATTTTTTTCACGCCCTAGTCGTTTGAACTCTGTCACATTTGGATGATAGTTGGGTTATGACAATTTGATCATACCGTATCAATTTCAACATCATTGTATCAATAAAAGCTACTTCGCATGCGCCTATGTGAAATCCTTGTAACGACCTTAATTTCCACTGTTTTCATCCGATTTCGATGAAATTGTCAGACAATGCGCGGGTTAGGTTGCAGACGGTCCCCTATCAGGTTTACTGTTGCCAAATCAATACTTCATTCTGCGCATGCGCAAGCGTAAATTCCATTATGCTCCATTTTTTCACACCCTAGTCGTTCGATTTCGCCTAAATTTGGATTGTCAGCGAATGCACGGCTTAGGTTGTTGACGACCCCGTAACTATTTCATCAACTCATCAGTTCATTCATCGCTTGCACAAACGTAAATTACATTGAGTATTATTTTTTCGTTTCTTAATTGACCATTTATGACATTTCACGCTACTTCTAGATTTTCTCTTTCCCGTTATGGAATTTTTCAAAATCATCTAAAACTTTTAAATGATCTATGCATTCATGATAGGTCAACGAAGAAGCTATGTGCCACACCCAACTTGTTTTTAATTCCCTTCAAAATGCATTTATTTACGTTTCAAGATACGCACACACCTCGAAAGAATTAGCGGATCACTTTTCCTTGTAGACAAGACCCCAGATCAATCGAGTAAAGTTCACGATATATTTCATGATTGGGGGGTACCTAATGGAGATGGGATGCACCCTATTCTTTTTGTTTTTTTCTCAAACACAGAGAAAGACCAGCGATATCAAGCTCCGACTTGAGCCAAAACAGAATGAATCGCGCTTCTTCGTGGTTATCAGCTCTAATCCGAGAACGGAATAAGATACCTATCGCGATTCCGGCTTCACCATCGTGTTCAGCACTAAAATATTTTAGAAATGAGGCGCCGCTCGGCAAAAAATGGAAAAATTGTTTTCTAAGTATCCAATCCAATTACCCCCCCCCCCCCCACCGTGGGTAGTCCAAAAAAATTTGGATTTTGTTCATATTTTTTTTTTTTTTTTTTTTTTTTTTTTTTTTTTTTTTTTTTTTTTAATGATGTGAACTTTAATTGTAAATAGTTTACATTTCAGTTGTGATCATGCTTAATGTTAGTAGACCAGGTCTAATTTACATGGAACGTGGAGAGAGG
This sequence comes from Adelphocoris suturalis, assembly GCA_030762985.1. Lineage (NCBI taxonomy): Eukaryota > Metazoa > Arthropoda > Insecta > Hemiptera > Miridae > Adelphocoris > Adelphocoris suturalis. The sequence goes on from CM061049.1 coordinate 50,434,975, forward strand.
ATGGTATCCATTGATACTCCTTTCATAAATTTAGCTTACAATAATTATCATATCTTATGCGAGAAAACAATATTTAGGTGCATTCGGTAACATAAATGGTTAAAGAATAATTACACTAATAACTTACATAGGTATTTATCTTATATGGTATTATAAATGACGTTAATATAATAACTCCTGTTTACAACTTTTCCAATAATGTTTATAACATTACGTTTTAGATTTGCTTTCTTGTAAGTCTCTTTTGTTCTCGCTCATGTGGTTGGTGATCCTGGAGTATTTTGAGAGTTTCGTTGTGGTTTTCTTGAAGCGAAGAAAAGTGGCAGAGGATGGTTTTTTTTATGACTTCAGGGACCGTTGGTATTTCGAGATCCAAGTGGAGAGTTGAGTTTCGAACATACCAACCTACATTCGTTATTAACCTGAGGATTCTGTTTTTAAATGTTTGGAGTTTCTTAATTTGAGAGTTTGAAGTAGATCCCCATATTTTACACCTATATTGCCAGATCGACATTATCAGAAATGTCTACCACAACCTTCACATTATGTAAATCTTGATGTTTCTCTAACTAGGTTTACACTAGATGACTGAGAATTTTCCAATCCTTGGGATATCTCTTATGTTGATAATAGTTGTCTCCTATTTTCAATAATTCCCGTCTCATCTATTTTGAAAATACGGGCCTCTTCTCAAAGGCTGGTAAAGGGCAGAGAGAAAAAGTCCCAGTAATCCCAGCCTCTCTTCGGTCCTGATCACGTAAGGTCTAGTCTAGACTAGTATGGTCAAACCCAACGGAAACAGTTGAGTTTCTTTTGTGTAGGAAGCTTCTGTCCAAATATATGAAGTGAAACAGTTTCTGCTAAAGTTCATTTTTTTACAACTCAGCAAATAAGTTCAAGACATATAGGAGCATTTGTCCCTTATCGCAGGTGTTACACACGATCTAACATTTTGGAAACATAAAACCACACGTTTAACGGGTAGGTACATTCACGAGAATAATATTCAAATCAACCAAAACCTATGCATATTAAAAGTTTTTGACAAAAGAATGAATCAGTTCCCTAATTACCTACGTTTCTGGTCTTGATTTCTGGAAGTAGGTGAAGCAACATCCGAAAATAGCTGAGTGAGCATGACCCATCGGATCAAGCAATATTCCGGTATCCCCGACGGACGGTAGAAACGTGACAAATAGCAGTGTAACAACTACACAAACTCGATGCTGCGGACCTCTGCAACTGTATTGAGATGACCAGCGGACCGTGTGATTGCCAAGCTCCTGTCTCGCACTCCCGATCGGGAAATGCACTTCTCCGACATTTTAGGTCTGATCCTCCCGCGACCTGCGTTAAAAAGAAAAAAGCTTTGCTCTTCATTAATCATTACAGAAGAGTAGTTACTCTGTCGAAGTGTGAACCATTTTATGCATTAAGACTGTAGTGGAAAATGGGGATATCTCCTAAGGTGGTCGCCACAACCTAGTACTTCTATAATTATATACGCATGTTTATATTTCTCGATTTGTGCTCCTATCTATTCAAATAGTTATTGCCTTAATAATATCATTATCTAAGTACGTACGAATAGTCGAGAGGATATGTTATTAAATATGCGTAGGAAAAGCATTGGTATTAACACACAAATATGATCTAGAAAAACATATATTCATACCTCGAAGGAACGCTGTACCCATCTCATGGTGCCGCGGTGTATTATATGGGTATAACATTGGTATAAACACACAACTCAAAAACGCACTTTTGGTACCGGATCTACGCAGCAATTTACTTTCTGTATCGAAAATTGCTGATAAAGGGTACAACATAATATTTTCTAAACAAGGTGCCATTGTCAAGGACGGACGAAGAATTGTTCTAAAAGCTGATAGAAAGGACAATTTGTATTATGTATCCGAAATTAGTTCTCCAAAAGCAAATGCTGCTGATGAGAAAGAAGGTGTTTCAAAGTTGATGATATGGCACAATAGATTCGGACATCTTAATGAAGCTGATTTAAAGAGAATAATCAAAAATCGAGAAGTGCGAGGAGTATATGTGAACACGAAAGAAAAACTTCCTACATGTGAAGTTTGTTTAAAAGGGAAAATGAAACAAACACCATTTCCCAAGAATAACAAAAAGGAGTGTGCACCACTCGAAATCATACATTCTGATGTATGGGGTCCGGTGAATACTGAATCACATGGTGGATCGAAGTACTATGTGATGTTCAGTATGACCTAGAAAAAAAACATATATTCATGCCTCGAAGGAACGCTGTACCCACCTCATGGTGCCGCGGTGTATTATATGGGTATAACACGTAAAAGTAATAAATATCCATTCTCCTACACCCCTCTGCTACGCCCCTGGTCACTCCAGCCACCACAAGGTGCCACGGCGCCTCCTCTCACTCCACTCCCGCTCGGTGGCGCTCTCCACGGAAGCCCCCCCCCCCCAAGCCCCACCTCGTGACCCCCCTGCCAAGCGTGCCAGGCGTGCGTCTAACGTCTAAGACTCAAACCTCGAAGAAGACACTTTTTCGCCCGTTTTTGGCCCATAGCATAGCTATGCGAGTAAAGCGATCGGGATGGTTAAACGTTAGGACCAACTAGACCCCAAGTGGAGTCTATGTGCGAAAGAACAGATTTTTTAAGTCAATTCTAAGGCCTTTTATGGCCCGGACGGCGGACGGCGAACGGCGAACGGTGAACGTCGGACGGACATTTCAAATTTGGATTCTCCTAGCAACGTCTCGGTTGTAAGCAGAAATCATCAGAAATTTCTACAGAAAAACGCTTGCATACGAGTCTGCAACACATTGGAACATTTCATGTCTTCAGTTGCAGACGCGTAGGTATGTGTAGCAGACTCGTATGCAATCAGAAATTAACAAGCGGTTGCAATCATGTTCACAATATCAATTATTGAGAATGATCACCTGTGTGTAAACAATAATTCAAATAACCATGCTCATAACTGTGATTGTTGGCCACGCACTTCGCAGTAGTTAACATAATATGATTGGATAAATCGAGAGCTTTCGAACGAATGGTGAACGAATTTTGTGGGATGAAAAACGACGAAGTACCATTTCCCTAGCAACGTCTCGGTTGTAAGCGGAAATCATCAGAAATTGAGCATATTTCGTTACGTAACGTAACGTGACATAACGAAAATTTGGTTGTGTGCCATAGCAAAGACATGAAATGTCAAAAAGCGGCACTAAAGTAGCTCACATAATATTATGATAACATATGATGTTTCCAACAATCGAAATGTACCTGATGGTTTTCTTTCAAACGATGGTTTTTTTTTTTTTTTTTTTTTGAGAAAGTTTTTCGATTGTTTTGTTAATTTTGCTTCCGAATCTACCTACAGGTAGCGAAAGCTTTTTCCCCCTGACCTTTTTCATTGTTTTCACTTTTGGCGGGAGAAAATTTGTTGTCTCAAAAATCAAAATTTTTACTCGCATTTCACGTTTCGTGGGACATTCTGTAACGAATTCTAGAGTTTAACGCTTTTTAATATGTGAGTGTGAGTGTGTGTGTGTGTGTTTTCATCTGATTTTAATAACATTTCCAGAGACTGTGCGGGCTAGGGTGTAGTGGTTCCTATCAGTTTCATTGTTTCCAAATCAATACTTCGCTCAACGCATGTGCAAAAGTAAATTCCATCACGCATTATTTTGTACGCCCTAGTCGTCCAATCTCGCTCAAATTTGCGGGATAGTTGGGAGCGTAAACTTAGTAGCTCCTGCGCATGCGCGAACGTGAAAGTATGGTTTTGGAAGCGTTGAGCTGGATTTTCCACTGGCTGGTCCATCTAGAGAGTTGATCAACGTACTAGTTGAGAATCGAATGGGCTTCTGTTAAAATTTTTATTCAACACCGCCAATGGGTTGAAGCACAACTTTGGTTGACTCAGAAGCAGAACCTGTATCGAGAAATTCAAAAGAAGCACTGCAGTAAATCTTCTATCTTAGGTTGTGTAAAATAAATATTGACAAGCTCTATGGGAGATACCGTCGTCTACACGAAACTTTGGAGCACATATGCTGAGGTCTTCCAACTCCGAGCGAAAACGTGACAAAATGTTGACTTTATTCATTCCCTTGGGTCAGATTTAGTGATTTTATTCACTAAAAAAGCCTCCCTTTTTGGTGAACTGGCTGCAGAGTGTTTGAGGTTTCGAATCGATCGGTGACAAATTTATTAAACATGCAAATGCGTTTCCACAGCCAGTTTGTTTACCGCGAACGGGGTTGGATGGGGGAGGCTGTATAGTGTTGACCAACAGTTAATTCGCGGTAACTACATTTTCGGTTACCCAAATGTTGATTGGTTTGTTCCAACGATGATTATTAAATTCGAGGTTAATGATCTTTGGTCTATCCAAATGTTTTTATAGGGAGCGACAGAGAGTGAAGAGGGGGAGGGGACAGAGACATTGTTAGAAAGTTCTTTATTAATCTGAAAAAAATGAGGTTCATTCCTAACCACTTTGGGTGAAGCACGAATCCACAACAAAATAAAATCAATATTCAGCGTCAGCCAGATCCCCCAGAAAGTTATTAGTAAACCGTTACGAAACGAAATCTCAATGAATATCTCCCTTTTTATTATTTTGTTTATTTGAATAGATACGAAAAGTACAGAAAAGTGAAACAGAAAAGTTCATGAAATTTCTTAAACCTAACCAAAATTACAAGGTACAGGAAAAATACATCAACAATTAACACGAATTTCAAAAAAGAAGGTCTCTTGACATGAGAAAGGGAAACCGAACTAACTATTATGATTACCGAACATATTCATAATATCATTACTATTTATAATTTATTTAAAAGCTTAGTTTTTATTAAATTAAGCCCTTTACTAATTAAGTATTTACTTTTTGGTTTATTATTTCCAATAATGAGCCTTTGAAATCGTTTAGGAAAAAAATAAAGTATTTTCTCTCAAACTTAATCACTTTACGTTTCAAGGTGCGTAGATTCCAAAACTGCAATGTCCGTCCGCCGTCCGTCGTCCAGGCCTTTAACTTGATGAAATAAATACGCTCTTTCCCACATGGACTCCTCTTGGGGTCTAGTTGGTCTTAGAATCTAGCCAGCCAGATCGCTTCAATGCTATGATCCAAAAATGGGCCAAAAACGGGGTTTTTTTTCCTCATATTTTTGCTCATACTCAAGTTTTACTATTTCTATTGGTTTTTACGTACAACCAATGCGTTACAAGCGAAGTGTTACTCCCTTAGTTTTCATAGCAGGAAAATCGTTCGCCACTTTTTGGAATGCTCCCGTTTTATCACAACATCTCATGATCCCTAAGCCATTTTAGTGTCAAGGAAAGCTGATTAATTACGCTGAGTTATAAACTAATATTGATAAGTAACCATAAGGAACTAATAATCGCTACTCCATATTTTCTTTCTTCTCTCACGGTTTGTGTCTCGCGTTCTATACACCCAAACTCTCAGGAGCTGTCGATAGGGTTCTTTTTATTACATTGTGTGATTCTAATCCGTTAGCTTTAACCTTAACAGCAACGCCTATTGTGAAGCAATTACTTCGATATGATCAGTGAGTTTTTCGTTCTGCCAGCACGAGTACATACGCGTGATGTTGGTAGCTACAGTACAAAATATGCGGAGAAATCTATTTTGACATGTATATGTCTATGAGCTGGGGGTCAAGTGTTTTTTAAATTCAACCCAATTTTCAAATCAAACTCGCGCTCGGAAACCCCCGAGGAGCTTCTTCCTCCCTTCGTAAAGAAGGAAAGAAACCAAACTTAGATTAAACCTAACTAAAAAACTCGTAAACGAGTTCCACTATCTGCTTTACAAGCAGATACCATGTTACATGGATATGTCTTTGATTGGGGATTTCATAACGGTTGTCCTCGAGAGTTGTAAACAAATCCTTTAACTTTAAACAAATCCCTGGGCCGCATCCCGACTAATTCCAACAAAACAACGGTTTACTTATAGAAATGTTGAAAATAACTGTGGAGAGAAGCCACTACAATGAGTTGTTAACAGTCGACTGTTGTCAAGAGGATGAAAATGTTTCCTATGGAGTGGAGTAAATGATGCTATTGCTTTACGTTAAGAATATTGTAACCGGCTTATTAAAATTGTTTATAGTCCAATCAACTTAGTTTAGGAATGTAAGGAGGGGGAAATTGGTAGCTTGAGATGTGATCATTTATCACATAAATCAAGCGCTTTCCAGCGAGTGGCGAACGATTTCTGTGCGATGAAAACTGCGGAAGTTCCATTCCCCTAGCAACGGCTGGGTTGTACGTGAAAAACACTGAAATTGTGACACAAATTTTGCGTCAGGGAAATTTTTGGTTGACCCCCCAGAGCAAAGACATATCCATGTCAATGTGAAAAGAAGGCACTAGGTGCATGGTAGGAATATTATTGAGTTCTAGGTACTATCTTGCTTTCTTGAGCCTCTCAAATGCAATTTTAGGTTCGTTTGTTGTTACGGTCGCCATCTTTTGGAGCTGGCTCGAGAAGCAAATTAAAGCGAACCTGTAGGTGAAAGCTATTTCAATTCGTACCTAAGAACTTTCTGTACAATATTATTTTGCTCTTTAGAAATTACAGGACGTCTAGTTCATGAGAACACAAATTAGACTATATATTTTCCTATGAAATCACAACGAGACCTTCTCGAACGATCAAGTTTGTCCCCCACCCCGGCAACTACTTGGAACCGTTCCCTACAATAAGAACTGTGAGTTCTTCAATTCCGTTCAACCTGTTTAGTGGACATGTAGGTCAGAATGAAGTGTATAGTTTGGTGGTCTGGATGCTCGCAAGCTCGCATCTCAAAACTACATAACATCAAGTAGTCAATCCCTTAGTAAAAATGCAGATTAGTTGGATATATAGATCAGAATGAAGTGTATGGTTTCGTGGTCTCATAACACGATCACATAACAGTTTAGAAACGTAAATGTGACTTTTCATTTGTGACTCATGAGCTGCTCCGCGTTGAACGGAATTGAAGAACTCACAGTTCTTCTTGTAGGGAACGGTTCCAAGTAGTTGCCGGGGTGAGGGACAAACTTGATCGTTCGAAAAGGTCTCGTTGAAATCACACGGTTCAAACACATGTATGGAGAACTGAATTAATAATCAACACGTGCATTAGATGTGAATCTTGAAACATAATTATTGTGTAACTTGTACGTAGATAGCGGCAACACAGTAGGTACTAGACGATTGCAATCATTGGGTCCTACCTAATCAGCTGAGTAAGTTTAAATCTCCCCTGTTCATCCTATGAAGTTGAGATTTGATAGGGAGACTCCCTGGGACATAAGGAATCTATGAAAAATAAGTAGGTAGATTGTTGCTCTGCCAACGAATTTCATCTGCTTATCAACAAGTTTGTCGAATATCGAATAAGGAAATGTCCAACATGAATTATAAACCAGCTCTAAGGAAAAAACCTTGGAATTCATTCTTCTGAAGGTTAGACTTCATAAAGACGGGCGTTGAAAGACGGGCATTGTCACTGCAGTTATTACGTGAGTTCCGCAGTTACGCAAATTTGTGGGACAAAAAAGTTGATTAAGAAGGTACCTACTTCAATTTTTGTCAATGGAAGTGCATGATGAAAAACAAGTAATAATATACGGAGAGTAGGTTGTGACGTGAGGGGTAGACGTTAAGTGATGAAAATGCAAACTGAAGTGAAAAAAAATACTTGTTTTACTGTCTGCATTCAATCAATGTCTCAACTGTATTTCTGGGTAGCTTCATGCCCAACTAATGTGTGATATGAGATAGTGTTTCTACACTTAATTCCCTAAGCCCTGAGGATGAACAATAAATTGTTTGAAACGTTGGCGTAAAGGAGTCATCTCAATTCGGACCAACCCTCGAAAACCCCCAAAACATAGTTTAATTGGAAGTGGTCGAGATCGTCATACATTGGTACCTCTGTAGGTACCTACTTACCTTTCTAAAGGCGATACCTACCTGATATTCCAATCTGGCAGAGCTTTCATGGCACGTCCTTTCACATGACCGCACTTTCAAAGGACTGTAAAGATGTTTATTTTCTTAATTGATTCAAAGTACGATTCTGAAAAGGATAATCTTGAACTTCCAACACTTCTGTGGCAAGTTCCCAACACAAATTTCATTGAGATCTCGACCACACAAACTAATCTTGCGTTCAAAACGTTACAGATTATTGCCGGATTACAGCTTAATAGAATTAGCATAAAATTTATTACCTGGCGCAATAAAATATACTGAACTAGGAACTAGGTAAATACTGAACCGTAAGAAAGTAGGTATGTAGGTGGTAACTCCTAATGGCCATTTTTCGTATGGTTTACTCGTAACCATGACAACAATGTGAAATAACTTGGAAAATTAGGTTTTTAGCCTTGCCTCGATGTAAGGATGCGCTAGTGTCGTAGTATCGAGAATATCACCTATAAGATTTCCTTATTGTTGTCTCAAAAATGCCGGCCTTGAATGAAAAATGCCAAATGATTCTAGTAGGAGCGATCAAGGAACGATTGGATCTAAACGGTTGAGTGGGCGAGATTTCCGTGGAAGTAGAAAGATGAGCCCTTCAAATTGGATCCTCGCCGACTTTCGGCGCCTCAACGGAAATCCCACAGGGCTCACCCCTTACCAACCCCAAAAAAGAGGGGGTGTGTTGGGGGTGGTCGGAGGGGGAGGCAAAAGGCTTTTATATTGTAGGAATCGTATAGGTGTAAAAGCGAGTGTTGGGGAAAGCGAAGATTCTTCCTTTTTTTCTTCCCACTTTTTGATAAGTAGTTGTGGAAGACGAGGACTGTTACGACGAAGGAGTGGGGGAAATTCGCCTGTTCACCGCAGATATGAAGCTTAGAGCCATATATCCAGTGAGACGGCAAAAGGAAGTAGCCCCTCTGCACTCGGCGATGGGCCACCTCTCGTAACACATTCCATCACTGGAGCAAGTCTATCCTTTCTCCTCCCCCGTTCTCTCTAAACACTGGAAGTTCTCGCGGCAGTTATTCATTCTTCCCTCCTCTGTTACCCCCTCCCACAAGCAGTCATCAAGTCTTTATACGTTGCAGCGCGGTCTGGTTATCACCATTCAACGCTAGAAACTACATCAATGACAGTGCGTTTAAGCCAAATTCATGGCCTTCTGTAATGTATTCCAACAAGATAATCCTTCAAGTTTCCCCTCTTCACATCTTCGTAAGTTAGGGGTCCTTAACAAGAACAATCGCAACTCTCGGGATACAATAACAATGGGTCGTAAAGCAGCGATTAAACAAATTAACAATTTAATTTGCACACGTTTTACTTGCTATTAAGCCTATGTGACTCGTTGGGTCAGGAGGCCCTCAATTTATTCCATCACATTTTCTAATTACGCTAAAACTTGCATAATGTTGCGAATTTTTGAAGAAAATTAAGCTATTGCTCTCGCCTCAAAATTTTTAGAATGTGAATTTTTGAAAAAAATTTATGCTGAAATCCGTTTCAGGCTATTCTGAATCATATTCTGAAGTTTGACGCATTTTTTAATGTATGTATGTATGTGTCATTCCAGACGATAACTGTCCGTTGAATTGTGCTAGAAACTTCAAACAAATTTTATAATGTTAAGGACACAAAACAAAAGTTCAAGTTCGTTGGCCAGCATGATCGGATTACATCTTCGGGTTGAAATTTTCAAAAATGTAGTCAAAAATTTCAAAATAGCCTGTTTTTTGCGATTTGTTGTGCGAAATAATTTTTTCGGCATACTAACAAAAATCGGTAATATTTGCATGAAACATTGTCCAAATTCAGATTGAACTACTCTTATGGAAGTATCCCTGTATAACCAATCCTAGAACCATGCTGTTTAAAACGTAGGTGTAGGTGCTTGTTAAAAAAAAAAAGTAATCACAACTGATGAGTTTACTCTGAAATATTCCGTCCTCCGATTCTCTCGGTCGCTCTCTTTAATGTTTTACGCTCAACTGTTTTAGGACTTGATGTAGCTTTAATACTGACTGTGGCTTAGAAAATATCAGCCATGAAATTATGAAGAAGTTCTATTTATGTACGTATGTACCTAATTCAAAAATTCGGTCATGGGGTCATGCTGCATGACTGGACTTTTTTAATATTGTTTATTGTTTATTTATACGGACAGAAGCCCAATTACATAATTACAGATAATTTAACGGAAAGAATTAATATAAGTAAATACAAAATAACATAGATTAACAGTTGAGCAAATACATACGAAATACGAAATTCAAAACATTGCGAAATATGGAAATATACAATGACATGGGATCCTTGACATCAACAATAACAATGAGTTGTACAGCAGCGAATTGATTAAACAAATTAACAATTTAATCGCTTGCACACGTTTTACTTGCTATTAAGCCTATCGTGACTCGTTGGGTCAGGAGGCCCTCAATTTATTCCATCTCACATTTTCTAATTACACTAGAACTTGCAAAATGTTTTAATATTGTTTATTGTTTATTTATACGGACCGAAGCCCAATTACATAATTACTGATAATTTAACGGGAAGAATTAATATAAGTAAATACAAAATAACATAGATTAACAGTTGAGCAAATACATGCGAAATTCGAAACATTGCTAAATAACGAAATATACAAATAAAAAGTCCAGTCAAGCAGCATGACCCCATGACCGAATTTTTGAAGAAATCTTCGACATTTTAGTCGCTATTGACGGCCGAGCGGAGCGAGGCCTTGGGTCTACGTGCTAGGACGTACATAAATAGAACTTCTTCATAATTTCATGGCTGATATTTTCTAAGCCACAGTCAGTATTAAAGCTACATCAATTGCTAAAACAGTTAAGCGTAAAACATTAAAGAGAGCGACCGACAGAATCGGAGGACGGAATATTTCACAGAGTAAACTCATCAGTTGTGATTACATTTTTTTTACAAGCACCTACTACCTACGTTTTAAACAGCATGGTTCTAGGATTGGTTATACAGGGATACTTCCATAAGAGTAGTTCAATCTGAATTTGGACAATGTTTCATGCAAATATTAGGTACCGATTTTTACAACTAGCGAACGGCATTATTTCGATTTTTGACTGATTTTTCAACTTTGAAATTTTTGAAAACTTGATACATATTCTTATAGGAAATTTGACGATGATTCCGAATATACCACATGTTAGTATGTTGAAAAAATTATTTCGCACAACAAATCGAAAAAAACAGGAACATTTTGAAATTTTTGACTACATTTTTGAAAATTTCAACCCAAAGATATAATCCGATCATACTGGCCAACGAACTTGAACTTTCGTTTTGTGCCCTTAACATTTTAAAATTTGTTTGAAGTTTCTAGCACAATTCTACGGACAGTTATCGTCTGGAATGACACATACATACATACATAAAAAAATGCGTTAAACGTCAGAATATGATTCAGAATAGCCTGAAACGGATTTCTATACACATTCTACAAATTTTGAGGCGAGAGCAATAGCTTAATTTTCTTAAAAAATTCGTTAAAACAATTGGACTAGACTAGACTTTTACATAAAACTCAGAAGATCCGCGCTCTCTTACAGCTTTCGCTTCACTACTCACCGCCAACACTTCTCTTTCAAGCCGCCACAAAATCTGTAAACTGTTGTAACTCTTAGTTTTTCGTGGAAATAGACAACGCTTTTTCACTAACTTCCGTTTTGTAACCAGCTACCTACAAAATGTCGTTCTATCTTACAGAAGTGTCGTTGGAATTAGTCGGGATGCGGCCCAGGGAAAAAATGAATTTATTTCATGTTGTTTATTAAACGACGTTTCGTCCTCTTACTGAGGACATCTTCAGGCTTCTACACGGACAAAACAGGCATTGTTATATTAAACAGAAGAAAACAATAAATGATAGATAAAAACTAATTTAAACCAAAAACTTACTGGTGTGTCCAGGAAAAATAAAATCGTTCGAATATAACGGACTTGTCAAATATGTAACAGTGGTTCACCTAAGGAAAAAACAAACCAAACAAACTATAAAAAAAAGCTGTTTGTCCGTGTAGAATCCTGAAGATGTCCTCAGTAAGAGGACGAAACGTCGTTTAATAAACAACGTGAAATAAATTAATTTTTTTCCCTGGGCCGCATCCCGACTAATTCCAACGACACAAGTACTTACGGTAGACTAAACTACTAATATCTTACAGAAGCCTCTCTGAGAATATCTCCTGCAAGTTTTTTAGCAAGCTGACAAAAAACCCACCGTTATTTTATCCGTTCTACTCCCCCTTGATTCAGTATCAGAGATAATTCACGGCATAAATCTCAACTTCACGTATTATGCGCCCATCCAATCGAGAGTTTTCAATAGCATGCGTCGGTAGTACTCACTTCAGACTAACTTACTGAAACACGTTCCCGAACAGCCTATCCTCCTCAACTCGTTCCAAGCCTCCACTGCACCCTCTACCCCGAATGACGAACGGGATATTTTTTTCCCTCGAAACGGCCAAAGTTAAAGACAACGGCCCGGGACGAATAAAAAACGAGATAGCAATATTCCGATTCCTCGAGGGGGAGGGCGGGCATGAACATAAATCCAAGCCTCGAGGATGTGCCCCGTTTTGAGAAAGGCAATATGGATTAGAACGGATACTACGACTCAACTGTGGCTCCGACTGGAAGATATTTCCCCCCCTTTTTTTCGGTGTCCCCCGGATCTCCGGGGAAATCAATCGTACAACTATATATCCGATTCAGTAACGAAAGGTTTGTGAGCACTGCCGATTGCTTTGAAGCGGCAGTCGTTACTTGATTCGTCTTGATTTATTCATTCTGTTATTCGATATAGGCAGAAAGGCAAAGTCTCTAAAATTGATTAATTAATGCCTTGCTGAAATACCAAAAGATGAAAACTATAAATTTGGGCAGGCGCCTCAAAAAAATTTACTTTCCACCTGGTTTTGGAGTCGAACAGAATTTTAATCAATTCCGTTTCTTTTTCAGTATTTCTTGATTTTGCGTTGTCCTTGATTGATCTTGTGACAATCTACCGATTGTCGTGATCAAAATTCTTGGGTTTCAATAGTAGGTATATTTAATCTTTTGATGTAATTTTGGGACTCCGGTGAGATAAGTAGAACAAGATTTCAATCACTGGGATAATTCATTTCGCTTTTCTTTATGTCGTACCAAAAGAAAGGTAATCAGGTTTTCTATCTAGTCTGTCGGTTTTGTTTCTTATATTCACATCTTTTAAAGATGAAAGAAATACCGAAGGAAAGAGAGAGGTACCTATGAGGGATTAGGTATTTAATTGGTATAAACAATGGGAGTTTATATAATATTAATTGCTATTAACGCAAGTGAAATAGAGAGGTACACTCACTGTTCTGAAGGTTGTACAACGATTGAGCCAGCGGACCCGTGCACATTGGGGGTACCAACGTTCCATTGAACGGACCACCGTAACAGTTTTCGATAGCTGTTACAACCTATACAAAACAATATTTTGTTCGTTTCGAACAAAAACATGTTAATGTCCATACAATTTCAGAGATTGAGTGGATTCGTTTCTAAGCGTTGTCTTATAATAATTTTAGATTGGGTTTCAGTGCCACGGGACCGATACAAGTGTGTGCATGCTTAAACATGTAATTCCGAGAATGCATGTTTCTCACAATTTACAGTCTCAAATTCGCTTAAAATTGAAGAACGGTTAAGAATAGACTTGAAGTGGAAAATCAAGAATTTAATGAAAAATAGACCAACTATGTATGCTTACTGTGTATTTACATAATACAAAATTCGTTGTCTTTGAATCAAATACAAGACTGTTAAGCAATTGGCCGAATTTGATGACAATGTCAAGAATTGTACGGATTAGCATCTATAGCGTCTCAAGTTCCATGTGAAAAAGGTCCAAATATGAAGGATGGTATAAAATGATTGGCAATGCATTTAATTGCTATTAATTAAATTAAGAAGCAATGAGAATGCAAGAACATGGAATTCCTTGTCCGGTCAGTGGAAGGTTTCGGATAAGTTGGACGACATTTTCAGGAGTAGCTTTTACAGATACCCCTATAAAAACCGTCGTTATCGGACGTTAGTGTACAGGGTCAGGCTTTGCAGTGATAAGTTGGAATTATACTTATTTGTTGTATATTTATTTGTCAGTAAATGAAAATTTTACTTAATTAAAAAAATAGTTAATTAAAAAATAATGATATGGAGGCGCCGGGTATCGATCCCGGTACCTCTCGCATGCTAAGCGAGCGCTCTACCATCTGAGCTACGCCCCCGGTTGATGTTGACACAATTTTAGTTTGAACTGGAATACTTTCAAATTTTTAAAGGTCAATAGCTTCGACGCGCGGAGAATAAACCAGGTTTCAACCGCACCCCGTCGGTTCAGGCGTGAATAGGCTAACCCGCGCAACAGGCCTGTCTTGAAAGAACCGCAGGTGGAACTAGTAAACGTAAACCTCTAGAGCCCAAACTTCTTCACTATCAGTTGCTTGTGATTATGGTGGAGAAATGCGATAACTAAACGTGGACGACATCAATATTGTACCTGTAATTTATATTGGTATTTGAAATCAGAGGGTTTATGCAAAAATTTGATGATTAAAATGAAATTCAATTTTTTATGGTAGCCCTTAAACCGTACCCTGAAGTAACAAATTTAGATCATGAGAGAGATTTTCATTTTATGAGCACCTATAAATGTTAAGATCATTTTCCCATTTACGTTTGCTTTATTATTTTACCGCATCAGCACAACAAAGATGAGCTTTCGTTATCGGAATCAACGGACCGCAAACAAATCCCAACTGAGCAGTTCGTTGTTCCGTTACGGTTTAGAATAAAAATGGTCGAATTCCTCCTAGAGTAGGAACTTTTGGTAATAATTGAACTTGAATTAGGGCCAGTCGAAAATCGGATGTCACCACTTGATTCAGAGTTAAAAAATAGTGTTAAATCATGTGCTTCACGGTCATAGTACATTTCGCCAAAAATCACCACTGCGCGCAAATTTACTCATGTGTTGAACGTGTTGCGCGATGTCAAAACTCTCGTTTGGGAGATGATTTTTTCATACAATTTGACGTAGAATCTGAATCTGCTATAAGAAGTAGGGGTTCCTATTAAGAAAAACAATGTTATCGTGCGTTTCGGGGTTTGCGCACAAAATGTCTCGCAAAAAATTACTGGGGGTACAATTCAACCTTTTTTTAAAGCTAATTTAAAAGTGGATAACAAGCTTGGTTCATAATAGCTTGGACACCCAGCATATGGGTACAGGTATATACATTTATACATACGGGCATATTTTGTATTATACTCCTCAATTTTACGCGTGGAAAGTCTACTCACGATATCGTCAATGTAAAAATCTTGAATTTCGCCAAAAGTGGGAGCCTGTAATGCACACTTCTACGTAACGATTTACCTCATTCATTCATCGATTTAAAGTTCCATTCCTTTCCTGACTTCTTGGTAACAATGTACAGCTGTCATCGAATGTTACTTTCCGTATAACCGCAATAGCGACTAGAACGTGAGCCTGATAAGGGGCTTTTTCTTGCTTCTAATACAGCCCCATTCAAGGCGTAGGATTCGTGCTTAGCTTTCTTAAACCACCTCCATGTCTGGGCATTCCCTTCGTCACAACATTCGTCGGTTGTACTCGTACCAAGTCTGTTTGTAGTTTAACGATAGGGGATTCGGATGAATGAATGAAAACATGTTTTTACTTTACGTAAATTTTAAATGCAACATTAATGAAAGAAACATGAACGGCTAATGGTATTTTTACCGTCAGCCGGAGTTCGCCCGTATTAGAATGAGTCGTTTTGTTAATATATTTGTTATAAATTATTACTGTTTATTATAATCGGATTCGGATGATAACTTTGAATTCGAAAAACGACAAAATCGGATTATAGTACAGTAAGTAATATAGAATTTTTAAATCTCGGTGGGTCAATATTTTATACTAGCCAGTTAATCCTGAGCACGAATGGGACCTATTTCATAAAACAACAAATAACAAGTGTTAATCCTGAGCACGAATGGGACCTATTTCATAAAACAACAAATAACAAGTGTACAAATTAACAAGTAGAGATAGGTACCTACTTGTAATGCACGGTAAACCCAGAACAAGTGTTTCGCCAAAACAAGGAGTACAAGAGTAGATAAGTTACACTTGTGGAAGCTAAGTTTACAAGTGTAACAGAAAAGAAAAATCGCGTGTGGGGAACAAACGATAATTGCCCGATTGGGCTGTGGTAACGAGTTACTGCTTTATAAATTGAAATACTGATAAAATAACAGAGTTATAAATGAAGAAAAAGGTTGTATATTTAATTATATTGCTTCCGAGTCTATTTAAAGGCAGTGGAGGCATTGTTTTCACTTTCGGGAGAAAAACAATTGTTGGTCTCTAAAATCAAAATTTCTACTCGAATTTTACGTTTTAGACCATTCTGAACAACTTTAGTTCCGTGTCTGTCAGTCTGTCTGTGTGTGTTTGTGTGTGTCTGTCGGTCTGTCTGTGTGTGTTTGTGTGTGTCTGTCGTGAGTCCGAAAGTCCTTGTAACAAGCTTATTTTCCACAGTTTTCAGCCGATTTTGATGTATCAGGGGATGTGCGGGCTTGAGAGTAGAAGGTCCCCTATCAGTTTCATCAATCTTGACTAAATATCTCACTCTGCGCATGCGCAAACTTAAATTCTACCAAGCATCATTTTCACACACCCTACTCGTCCGATCTCGCTCAAATTTAGATGATAGTTGGGGGATGACAATTTGATCATCCCATATCAATTTTAACATGATTGCATTATTAATAGCTACTGCGCATGCGCCAATATGAAATCCTTGTAATAAGCTTATTTTCCACAGATGCTGGAGAATCGGACCAATTCAAAATTCCCTGGGGTGCGGGGAAGCGAAAAGAAGGACTGAATTTCATGACACCCTAATTTTGAAGGGTTCATTACCTAATGGAGCAATTTCAACCTCCCTGGAATGCTGAAGGCAAAAGGAGGAATGGATTTCATGAGTCTGTCTACATACATACCTACCATACCGATAGCATAAACGTCATTATAAAAGTAACTCCAAATCATAAATGTGTTAGGTACACTAATTTAAAAGGGTCCAGTACCAAATAGTAGCAATTTCAAACACCCTGAGGAGCGGAAGCGAAATGGAGGACTAGATTTTATGGGTTTCTTTACAACTGAAGCTACTCACCTAGAACATCAACAGCATACACGTCAATATTAAAGTAATCCCAACGTAATCCAACTATCAAATATGAAAGCTACACTAATTTAGAACGGACCGATTTCAACTACCCCGGGGTGCTTCAGGCAAAAGAAGGACTCGATTTCATCAGACTGTTTACAATGTAAGGTATAAACTAGTTGAATAACCAAGAACCCCTCTCACTCCCACCCCCTTCCCGCCCTCAAGCCTATTGTTCAGGTGGAAGTATAAAATTTTAAAATCGCTTATACACTATTCCCGATAAATCCAAGAAGATCCCCATCTCTTGTAGACTCCCCCCACTCAGCCGTTTGGCCGTGCATAGAGACGACCGACAAACAAACAAACGGAGTTTCATTCTTATAAAATCAAATAGAATAGATATGGAAGATAATAATAAACCACTTTATTTGTATTGCTGAAAAATCCCGAACGATTTCCATAATTTCTAGTTAAAAGACAGATTTTGGGTCATTTTAAATGTTAGGTTTATGAAAAGATTGATTTGGTAGGTTCTTGTGTGTTAGTGGTAGGAGGCTGAAAATTGCATAATTTTTCGAGAATGACTCACAACGGTATTTGTATTTGCGTTGTTTTATTAATACAAATCTATCAAAACGTATATGAAATCCCCTGCGAAGCTTAGTCCATTTATATCTCGAAAATATATCAAAGAAATGTTGGAATTATGGCCACCATCGTTCTCGTTTCTTTTTGCTGGAATAATAATACTAACCCCTTATACGACTTTGTTATGTTACGAAAAATCCGGTGTTGCCCTTACAGTCAAAACTCGATTTCGGGATTCTGGAGGGCCCAAAGAAAAGATGTAGAGAAAAGTGCTTCAAAATAAAGAGAATGACAACGAAGGGAGGGACGAGAATGGGTCTGCTGAGGTAAGGGGATTACTGGAAGAGGATCACTGAAGGATTACTCTCCCAGAAGGGGTTTGCGTGAGCGTAAGGACACAGAGGTTTAAACGCCAGGCCCGAAGTCTCCGTTGTATTCGCTCCTCCCATCCGAAACAGATTTCCTTTGGGCTTATAGATGGTTGACCTTCGGGAGAAGGAATTGACGATTAATACTGTCTGTATTTTAATTTGATGTGACTATGGTCTGGATATTAGAGAGTTCTCTGGATATTAGAGAGTTCCTGGTCACTGCAGTTACGGAACCAACCATGATCAGCTGATCTGGTAACAACCAACAGCTGACAAATCACTACAATCGCGCGACGTGAATGGGAGACCGCTTGATTGACAACGCAAGATCGAGTTTTAGTACGTCTTCGTTCCCACGTCTTCAACACTACGCCCGTAAAATTATAAACCCGTGGAAGGTTTCAGTGATAAGTTCGTTCATATTTATATTAAAATTTATATTAAATATATTAGTTATATTATTTAAAAAATAAGTTAAATATATAATTACATTAAAATATACTATACTTACATCCATCTTATACTATACTTATACTACACTATACTTATAATATACTATACTTATAATATACTATACTTATATCCATCTTATTTTCACGTGATGCAGTACATTCATCGACAACCTAGTCGTCAACAAGTGACAACTTAGTCATCAAAACGGAGGATAAAGTGTTACCGAAAAACGGATAAAACCTTTCATTTCAATCATATCTACCTTTTTCAAGATATAAACATTAAACTACTACGATACCAACACGTATTATTTTACTGAGTTTCTACACAAAATGCATAAAATTTGTGTATTTATACCGAACACATACCCAATAATACTACTAACATAGTTGAGCTAGAACTTACTTGAACGATCGCCAGTGTTCCCGACGAATGTGTCTTCAAGCTTTGTTGTCTTCGAGCTCGTCTCTGCTCAATCAACTGGCGTGATATATAAGCCTTCGAAGTCCAATACTTCTCGCTGAATTTCATGGCACAAATAAAACGGAAGACGGACTTACGACGGACTGATTTGATTTTGAAATCTACGTATCTTGAAACGTAACAATCAAATTTTGAGAGGTTAAAAAAACTTCTTGTCAGATTACAAAGGTTCACTTTGCAAAAATCAACTTCGAATTGAAAACAGAACAATAAAAACGAAAGGAAACTCGGCCCTTCGGACCCCCCCCCCCCGGATGTTATTACTTTGAGCCTGACTGCTAAAATGTAAAAAACATGGAATCATGTTTTAGCTCCTCGCTCTCACTTTATTATAGAAATGATCACGACGATTGAGCTCTTGTGAGATGATGATCTCCTAATAGAAACTCGAGAGTAAACATTCACTTTATTATAGAAAGAGGCTAAAGAGGCTACATACGAAATTACAGCTTCCTATAGTGTAAAGTACAGAAATTACCTATTAAAATGATTTAACCACCGCTTCACAAATCAAAGCGTTCTCGCAATATTCGGATCACCTGCTATGAATCACATAATCGAAACACCAGCTCAATGAAATCATCAGAAATTAACAAGCGGTTGCAATCATGTTCACAATATCAATAATTGAGAATGATCACCTGTGTGTAAACAATTATTCATATAACCATGCTCATAACTCAGCTTGTTGGCCACGCACTTCGCAGTAGTTAATATAGTATGGTTGGATAAATCGAGAGCTTTCGAACGAATGGTCAACGAATTTTGCGGGATGAAAAACGACGAAGTATCATATCCCTAGCAACGACTCGGTTGTAAGCGGAAATCATCACAATTATTGGCGCTACTTTCATCTCACTTTATAGTCTCACTTTTCGGCGGGGGATCCATCGCTAAAACATGATTCCATGTTAAAATACTCGATGATAGATGATGGAAAGTGAGATCAGGATGAAGGAAAACAGAGTTGGTGAAATACAAGATGTCGAATGGCGGAATCTCGGAATTAGCGTCAGGTTACAATAGAGAGACGATTGAAATGATCAGCTCTTTCGTGATCAGCCGAGTGAGTTGAATTTTATGCAGTTCTGCTTAGGACGCTGAAATTGCATAGAAAAACGATTGAAGTGCTGGGCTCTTCCCTGATAAGATGAGTGAGCTAAATTCTCTCCCGTTCACTCTAGGAGTACAAAGGACCCCGTCCCATTAACACGGGAAAAAATGTGACTGTGAAATTCGCTGAAACTTCCCATATTGGTTCTTTGGGCAATTCTGAACAGAAAAGGAAGAGTGAAAAAAACTCTTAAATGGCTTAGTTTTTGAGCTAGAGGCTCAGGAAGGTGCTCAAATCAGGCTTTCACCGTCACTTTTTTTCCATGTTAATGATACGTGGTCCTTTGATAGGGTTGTGGAACATTGAGAGACGACTAAAATGAAGGGCGTTTTCTAGCTGGGAGTGCTGAATTTTTTTCTGTTGACTGCAGGTAGTTCATATATGATGGG
This sequence comes from Adelphocoris suturalis, assembly GCA_030762985.1. Classification (NCBI taxonomy): domain Eukaryota; kingdom Metazoa; phylum Arthropoda; class Insecta; order Hemiptera; family Miridae; genus Adelphocoris; species Adelphocoris suturalis. Next base: position 50,455,652 of record CM061049.1, read on the forward strand.
AAAACTCTCTGGGACATTAGGGGACGGAACAAATGAAGTTATGGGTTCTTTTCTGATCAGCTGAGAGAGCTAAAAATTCTCCTGTTCACCGTAGAAAGTAGAAATTTGATTAAGTGACTTTTCGGAACGTCAAGAGACGAATAAAATGGCCGGGTTTTTCCTGATCAGTTGGCTGAGCTAAATTCTCTCCTGTTCACCCTTTGAAGTTGAAATTAGGTAGGATGACTCTCTGTGACATTAGAAGACGAATAAAACACGGACTCGATATCCCAATGTGGTGTCATGGGAAATAGTTAACCAGGGATTGTTCTGGTACAGGGGGCTGAGAAACATATATGTGGCCAGCTTGGGTGTACTCTGAGTGTGCGTTTTGAAGACCTGAAAGAATGGAGTCATCAACCCGAAGATATAAAGGAAAAATCAAAGGTATTCTGTTCGGATGTGACCAAATCAAGAGCACTCGTCTCATCTAGTCGCATTCACAGATACTTGGATACGAGTGTTAGAAGTATCGATTTGACAGTGAAAGAGCAGAAAGCATCAACGTTCGTTATGCGATGGGTCTGCAGTGCGGGGTGACCTGTTAAAGCTGAACAGCCGACCGCACATACCCCTCCAAGATGAAAGACACATTGAGATTTGTTCGCTCTGTAACATGGGTGTGCCCGAGGATCTTCGGCACATTCTGGCAATATGCCCAGTTCTTGCGGAGTTTTGGGTGGCTAATTTTGGGATCTCTCAGCTTTCTTGGAGTTCACTCCTGAACATTTCAAATGGAGCAAACATGTTATAACTGGCAAGGTACTGTCAAGTAGCTTGAGGATATAGAACGGAACTAGTAGAACAACTTAATTGGCGTAATAGATAGGGGATTGAGACTATTAGCTATATTATAATAATGTTTGTTATTTATTGCAGTGGATAAATGGTTGTTTTTGGTTTTGTTTTTTCTTCTCTCCACGCTTTTCCTTTTACGATTGTACCACTTTACTCCTAGAAGTCCGACAGTTTTGTGTATTCTCTGTTATAATCATCGCTAATATTCTTGGAATGGATAAGAGCTTACTCTGACAGATGGGCTTTGCTCATTGTCAAATATCATGTATATATTTATACTGTTTATTGTAAATGTTATAATTATTTGAATAAATGCATGTTTCTCTCTCTCTCTCTCTCTTCAGAAATATGATAGAGATTCTTACCTGGCATAATGACCCGTCCGATAATAAATAATAATGTCATTTATAACAACATTTCTCCTAAGATGCGCTCTTGCAATCCTGAGGAATTATGCTGAGCACTTTCTTTGCAGATGCGACCAGTACTGGAAATCCAGAATGATTTCATTTGAACATCACATCATCGAACGTGCTTCTCTCAGAGATATTAAGAGGATGAGAATAAAACAAATTGCTGATCTAAGCAAAAGATTTACTTGTTATGACTTCAACTCGGCGTAACCGTTGGAATCCTCTTTTAAATTAAAAGGGCCTTTAAATGAGGGAGGCTTTAAGCCGATATTAGTGCCTGAAACTCTTTTTCCAACGAATACCCCGAGAAATGAGTGAGAGAGTGAGATAAATTGTTTGTCTCGGTCAATAATTTTGTGAAGAGCTCATTTCGTAATGCTGCATTACAGAATATTATATTATTATTTTGATTTGTTTTATTAATCATGGTTTTTTTCAATACTCATCTGAATAAAAGCTCTGCTTGTTCTTGGGTGAAATTCTGCAAGTCTTAGGGCGGAATTCATAGACGGGAATTGAGTCTGAGTGGGCCCCTAAGTGTATCTATAAGGGAATTCATGCACTCTGCGCGATCCATAGACGTGATTTGAGGTCGGAGTTTATTAAAAAACTACGGCACATTAGAGTAGGTAGTCTGTACCTAAACCGAAGTTAGGTACAAGCGACCAACAGATCCCATTCGAATGTTATACAACCAACAACAAAATATTTCGCTAACTATTCCGATTCGGGAATGAGACAGTCATGAACAACTACGAACCTGGAGGAGCCTGAAATAACTTTAAAGGATTTAGGACTACCACAGCTGAAAGTGCTGGTCGCTCTTTGATTTTATGCGATCTCTACATACCAAGTTTGTAGTGCATGGTTTTCCGATTCATCTTGGTTTGTGGAATGAGTTGGTGGTAGGTACCTACCTTCCATTCATCAGGATGTACAATCAATGAGAATTCCAAGAAAATGTGAATGCTTGATGCTCTCCTAAAACCTCACGTCTTCTTTTTGTCCAACAGTCTCATTATACCTATAACTCTTCTTATTTTCAACTACATTTTATCTGTTCTTCAAACTAACTGGCGAATCATTGTTTTCTCATTTTCTCACTTCTTTTCTGTCACAACTCTATACATGAACACAAATTATCAGCACTTCAACAAACAAGCAATAAGGATTCAATTCAACTGGCTGCCCCGGTCCAGGCAGGAGGACCAATGACTTTCGTTTTTGTCTGATAAGGCCTATGTCCTGTCTCCCCAAGGAACAAGGATAATATCATAAAAAAGCAAAAACACAAAGAAAAGAGTAACCTTAGGGAACTGTTATTGATCAGTGCGGAATATGAGAGGGAATTTTCATGCCACTTTTCCCTCAAACCAGGGAAACTGTCAGGGCTGCCAACTTAACTTGAAAAAGCATTAAGTGTCCCCTGAGTGCACTGTCAAACTCGTGTAATCTGAGTGTGCCCCTAACTGATGAGTGAACCACCCCACTCAACTATGACTTCGAACTGGTGAGTGGAGGGTGACCCTCCATTTAGGTGAGTAGCTTTGTCTATGATTTCCGCCCTTAATATCTGTATAATAGACGCCTCGGGAGTTCCGGCTTCTCTTTCTCTCGTCGAGCAATTCTCTGGGATCCACATCATTGTAGGATCCATCTCCGGCGCACTCTGCTTGATAATGCAGAGAGTTCACGAAGTCGTCTATTGTTCATTTTCCTTGTTCGAGAAAACGTAAAACACCAGCAACGACATCAGCAGGAAAAAAAAGTACTCAGTCATGCAGCATGACTAATAGAGCGAATTTTCAAAGAAAAGTTGCGGATAACATTAAATTAGGCACTTAAATTCTGATCGTTGAGGCCAACCATGTCCTGAATAAAACTGAGAGTAACGTGTGACGAAATGGCAATGACAAATTTAGAATACGCTGCCTAACTCCAAAATTCGGTCAATATGGGCATTTCGCACCTAAAAATCGATTTTTCTCTCTCATTATGTATTTTAGAGATCTGGGAGTGGACGCAATCGACTCAGCACTGAAAAGTACTTCGTCTCCCCCGCATGCCCTTTGGTAAAAAAAACCATTCTTTAGCATATTTTGGGCCATTAAATTGCAAATTTGAGCCTGAAATTCTGGAGTGATCCGGCTGGCCAACGAACTCTACCTGTATTTTACCAAGACAAATTTTTCTGCGTTGGAACGAATCTTTTACGCCGTTATTAAAGAGAGTTATCGTAGGGAAATACACTATATATATTAAATTTCATTTTTCTGTAAGTAAGCTCAGGTGTTCAAAACGGTACTACACTAACTTAGTTATCCTAGAGGACTTAGTACCTACCTACGTACATTTACCAAAGCGTTGCCCATCTCAACCTTATCAACATATAAACTGATTTGTATTATATTAATTAGGTACTCATATTGATAATTATCAGAAGTTAGCTGATGATTACTTAATGTTAGCTGCTTGTTATTTCATCTCGTTTTTCTAGATTCATCTGTGAGTCGGAGATTCACGAAATTGTTAGTTTCCTTCAAGAGAGCACGAAGATGAAAATACATGACATGAAATTGAATTAAAAGATAGTGCATGAATGTGTTTAATAACATTTACAGTAAAAAATATCAAATTCAAATTCAACATTTCCTTTTCAATATGAGGAGAAATCTTGTCAGAGAAGTTCTACTCACTGTTTCTATTTTCCTGCATTTACATTTTCAGTAACAGAAAAGTCGGGTTAAGAGTTTACATAAAGTGGAATAACAGAGAGCCCCTAAAACGTCACAATTAATATTAGCCCTCGAGGGTTGATGTTGAATTGAGAAGAACATAAATATTTTGAAATCAAGGTGTACCTACTCATTGCTGTCTTCTAAGACAACGATCTACAGCGAGAGACAACAAAGTTATCAACCCAGTGCTCCTGTGAAGATGTATTTTAATTAATTTCAAAAACGAATACAACTTATTCTTTTTCTATTCTTCTTTTATAGCCTGCTCTCACTGATGTCTACACTTTTCTTAAGATTATTTCGTTGTAGTTTCTGATTAAACCACAATACTTCCACTTTTTAATGGTTTTCAGAAATTAAATTCATTGGTACTTCGATTTCGGAGAGATCCCACGGCGGTCAAACAGGCCCTCAAGAAATCGTATCAGCACTCCAGTTTCTTCTCCGGTTTGAGCCCCCGAATGTAGAAAACAAACTTTTGATGTATGATTATATAGTTCACAATAATACCAATCCTGCCACAATGCCATGTGGGTATTCATGGCAATGAGTGTGTGGCAGATGCCATGGCAAGGAGAGTCATTTTCGAAAACTCCATTGATATGTTGCCTATACGCATTGAGTATCAAATCTCTTACATGCAACATAAAGCCAATTCCATCTGGAATGAGCAATGACAGGGTGAGGTCACTGGTCTACGCGGTGTCCTTCAGGACCTGTGCCCAGTGGGCTCTTCGTAACCTTACTTCCAAGGAGGGATCGAATAGTGGTCAACCGGGTTGCCACTGGCCATACCCGTCTTACTCACAGACACCTGCTTAGTGCAGAAGCTCGAGATGTTGTGTGTGGGAGGTGTGGGGGTGATCTGTCCATCTGCCACTTTCTGGAGGACTGTCCAGCCCTTGTGGACCTCCGAGTCCAGCATCAGCCCCCTCAGTGGGTTGACGTTTTATCCGGACCAGACAAGGTCCGATCCCTGTTATTGTACCTGGGAGCAGCTGAGCTCTACTACGAACTGTGATATCTGATCTGTGATATAGTTATATGCATCTAACTACTAGTACTTTTATTTCACGTTGCTGATTGTATATAATAGCATGTATATAGTTATTTCCCTATTTTACATCTAGTCGTAGTTGTATCATTTTATTTATTTATTTATTTTTTTTAAATCCACTTTGGGGGCTAAACAGTGGTCATCACTGTACCCCTCATTTTTTTCCCTCTCCAAGTTGCCAGCGGAGTCCATGATGGCGCTCCTTTTTGGTCAAGGATGGCAACGTGGCTCCCCTTAGAATCGTGCCACTTCCAGTGTCCTTTGGACAACTTGTTCAATTCCGCTAATGACCCTTCTGGTTAAGATGCGGCTTAAACCTCAATAAAATAAATCTTTATATTTAATTCCGAACGGTCTTTGAAATTGTGAAGAACTTCGCGGTCCGATTTCAGTGTAAGACTGCTCATTTGAATCAGCACGGCCCCAAGTTTGTTGCAAAAGTGTCGCCGTTCGTCTCTATACCCGCCTTGATCGTGTTCTAGGCGGTCCTTATCAACGAGAGTTGTTTATTAGGGTGTGGGGGTAACAACAGTTGCCATCAATTCACGGTAAGTAAGAAACGTAGTGTAGTTACTAACATCTAGGAGAGTTATTTCTGAACGAAGAAATTGAAACTGAAGAACTTAGCGGACTTTATAAATAATTCCGAACGGTCTTTATATATAATTCCGAATCAGCACGGCCCCAAGTTTGTTGCTAAAGTGTCGGTAAGTAAGAAACGTAGTGATGGGGTCTTTTCTGATCAGCTGAGTTAGCTAAATTCTTTCCTGTTCACTGTAGGAAGTTGAAATTTGATAGGTAGGCTCTCTGAGACATTAAGAGACGAGTGAAGTGATGGGGTCTTTTCTGATCAGCTGAGTGAGCTAAATTCTTTCCTGTTCACTGTAGGAAGTTGAAATTTGATAGGTAGGACTTATATCGTTACTATAATGTGCTGAGTTCCTGTTAGGTACTACTGTTATACGGACTAAATTAGGGCTTTCCAAGCCCTAACAGGCCTCTAGTAAATAAATAAAAATCTGACATGCAAATCAGTCAGTCTACTAGATTTTTCAAACTCAACAACCAATCCAAACAACAATGTAACATGACAACAAAACATCTGTGTAGTCGCAATACTGAAGATACTACCTTGTAACTATAAAATTTCGAGCCTCTACATACCTAGGTAACAAGCTTCATAAAAAAAAGCCTTCTGTCCTTAAATAGTTTTTTTATTTTTATTAAAAAAAAAAGAGTTTAATTAAAAAAATAATAAAAGTAAAATAAATAAATTAATTAATAAAAAGTAAAATAAAAAGAAACAATTTAAGGACAGAAGGCCTTTTTTATAAAGCTTGTTAGAATCTGAACTGTCCGAATAAAGAAACGTTATCTACATAGGTAACTCCGTGGCGTCATTGTCAGTGGTGAGCAAGGGCAGAAGGTCAAAGGTTCAAATCCCTAAACTCGTTTGCACCCTCTAACAGCTCCAAACACTGTTTTTCTTGATGTGGTCGTGTTGGTTACTCCATCATGTCTGAATCCTAAATGAGCCGTAAGGGAGGAAAGGGGTAGTTTACAGGGACACCCTCACAGAGAGAAGAGATGTGTGCGAGGGAGAGCCACAAGATACTAATATTTACTAAAGGATCTACGATATATTTGTATTTTATTATTTATTATAATATTATATTACAATAATTATATAATTATCATCATTAATAATTAAATAATTATCCCGAACCAATCCATCTCTTCCTTCCTATCGCAAAGTAACCTTACACACCGATACCAGTGATATTCATGATTCAAGAAAGTTATATTCATTTTCTTGTTCATAAATTTTCCAAATCTGCCATTGCTAAACCTTTTCGTAAATAAGGAAAGAACAAGGAAACTTAGAAATGCTGGAAACTGAACACGCGGGATAGGCGGGAAAAGCACCTTGGTGGTTCAGCGTTACTTGAAGATAAGTAGCGTCACTCTAAGATAAAACACCCATTCGGCCCTCTTGGCATTATCAGGTTATCATACGCTGTGGCTCGCCCCATACGATAAAATTCCCAAGTACCTTATCCCAATTGACTTATCGTTTAGGAACTCTCTATAAGTATGAAAAAGTATTCATCACTATGACAATGATACAGGATTTTACCTGATAATCATCTGTGGAAGCACTTCACGCAATGTTCACGAGAAAACAGCTGAGAGATCAGGCAAAGTAAGAACAATACTGCGAAGACGTAGTGTCTTAAAACACAGGTTTCTGATTTAAAGTATGTGAAATAATAATAAAACCATAATAATTAATCTTAAGCAATTTCAGGAAAACATACTTAGGTTCAAGGTTTCTGACAGTAGAAATGGCTATAGAGTACCTAAATGGAAAGAATTGAGTGAAGCTAGGTTGGTATGTAAAAAACGCCATGAGGTATAGAAGAGAATAGGTCGATGAATTTAATTTTTAACTGTTTGTTTTGTTATCGAATTTACGTAGAATTTATGAATACTTATTCGTCCGTTGAAGTCATTGGCAGATGTAGGTCAAGCTGCTGGTTAATGTTATAGTTACCTCTGACGGAAATGCTGATTGTAGTCTCCAAACTTAGATTAATATTATGTTCTGATAATTATTGATAATCAACTTACCTACTTGTGCTTGTTTATATTGTTATTTATTATATTATTATACGTATTTATATATTATATTATATTCATTAATGCTTATTTATTATATTTGTTGTTGTTAATATTGGTGGTCAAGGACCGTGACCCCGGCATAGCTTAATAGCTCAAGCCTTATAATGTTATGTATATATCAATTGTACTAATGGAAATTGTTTAATAAAGCATTTATATACCTAACTAACTAATAATAAAACCAAGGCTCTAATCATAATCAATAAAATAGAGCCTGTGCGCAAAATAACGGATTTTTTGCTTACGAGTCTACCTAAAGGTAGCGGAAGCGTTGTTTTCACTTTCGGGAGAAAAAAAAAAGTGTGTGTGCATGTGTGAGTGTGTGTGTGTGTGTTGCCAGATCAATACTTCACTATGCGCATGCGCTAACGTAAATTCCATTATGACCTAGTTTTTCACGCCCTAGTCGTCCGATCTTGCTCAAATTTAGATGATAGTTGAGGGATGACGATTTGATCATCACATATCAATGTCAATATGATTGTATCATTAATAGCTACTGCGCATGCGCGTATGTGAAATCCTTGTAACCACCTTAATTTCCACTGTTTTTATCCGATTTCGATGAAATTGTCAGAGAATTCGCGGGTTGATTTGCAGATGGTTCCCTATCAGTTCCATTGTAGCTAAATCAATACTTCATTCCGCGCACGCGCAAACGTAATCTCCATTATGGTCCATTTTTTCACACTCTAGTCGTTCAATTGCGCCTAAATTTGGATGATAGTTGGAAGAAGATGACTTGATTTTCTCATATCAATTACAACACGATTGTATAATTAATAGCTGCTGCACATGCGCCAATGTGAAATTATCGTAATGACCTTAGTTTTCATCTGATTTTGATGAAATTGTCAGCGAATGCGCGGTTTAGGTTTAGGTCCCCAATAGGGTGACGTTAAATGAGCCACTCTAACGACGTTGATTACGTCCCCTCAAGGTCACGTACTCTTGGGTACGTTAGGGTGACTCTTGCGCACGTTAGTGGTCACCAAAAACTGTATTTACAAGGCATGGAGGCGGACTGATCAGCTGAGGCACCTCAAAGGCTCATTTCTGTCCTGGAGGACCTACGGTGGTAACATTTGAATGGAGCGCCTAAACGCCTTAAAAACAATCGTTACTAAATACGAAAGACAACTTATCAGCTGTGCGTTCTCTGAAACTGATTAATTTCCTAATCAACTCACTAAAATACATTAATTGTAGTTAAGGATTTTATGTGCCAAAAACAAACATAGTTTCAAAGCAATAAACAGAGCATGTAACTCTTCAACATGGGCGGAAGATGGCTTTGTCATAAATCGTTTTGTTTCTTAACTTTCCAACAAAGTGTACCTAAAATTATGAGAACCTGGTGCTGTAATGGAGTGAACCCGTTAGCGAGGCGTGAAGCCCCAAGTTTTGATGATAAATATACTATAAACCGTTTCTAATAATTTATTATAAAGGTAAACCAATGATCTGCGTAGGAGGGCTGTCTAATATAGAAATAATAAACCTATGTGTGATAATTTGCACAGTTTTTTGTTATCACCTAATTTAATTTTAAAGTACTAATGGACAGATTCTATTAAACCAAAAAATTGCGGTATGCATAATTATCGATTTTAGTTGTTCCGATCTTTTTCCACCAAACCCCGCAGGATCGACATACTGTTAGACGTCGTAAACTTCCCAATCACGGATGGCCTTTAGAGATATTTACAATCGATGGGAACAAAGTTATACTTTGTGAATAGCGAATGATGGGAATCCTGAATGAATTAATCACGTTTCTTCCGTACCCTGTGATTTTATTTTTGTATAGGTTATAAAAATTATTTAGATTCAGATTCACGGTTATTTGGCGCGTATCACTTGCATAGTAACGTCAATAAATTACAATAATAAAATTGATAGCGATGTTTTGTCCCTGGAAGAAGTTTAGTTATACCTACTTACCTCCTTTCAAGACAGGTCTGTCATGCGGGTGAGTCTAGCCACGCCTGAAACGTCAGGATCTGATTGAAACCAGTTAGATTCTAATTTGAAGCGCGACAGAACAACTTCCAATTTGAAGCGCGACAGAACAACTGACCTTTACTGAAAGTGTTCCAATCCAAACTTTGAGACTGATCCAATCAACTGGGGGCGTAGCTCAGATGGTAGAGCGCTCGCTTAGCATGCGAGAGGTACCGGGATCGATACCCGGCGCCTCCAAATCATTAATTTTTAACCAAGTTTTTGGTAATTAAGACGCCAATGTATATTTTCTAAAACTATTGAAAAAATGGTGATGAACGAATTAGACGGAACTAATCAAAGTATCTGTACTACACAATAATAACTACATTGCATGTACTAGTAGGTGCTCTAACCACACAACAAAATTTCCCAGAGAAAACCCAGAAAATCTCTCCAAAATTGACAGAAAGTTTCAAGTTTTTACCTCTGACGATGAATAGGTCTCGATGAACCTCCTTGGTCACAGCTGTTTCAATTACGATTATGTTTCTTACAAATCATCTTGAGACTTAGTAATTATGCTCCTGGCCATTTATATAACTCTTTGTGCCTTAATAATTGTGGCAGCCCAATGAATTTTTCTTACATTACTGATTCCACCGAAACGATATTATCCGTACCGCATTCGCATGAGCTGCTGATGGTCTGATGATGATGGTATGTACAGTATACTGAATGTCCTCTGGAAGCTAGCCCACAAAAGCCATGAACATTGCATCTAAATCAGATGAACATTTAGGGACGGTTGGAATGGAAAACAGTGACCATGGTTGGCTCAGAAACTCTATATATCCATGTTTCTATTTTAGGAAACATTTCTTCTATCTTTCTTCTATCTATCTTGGTATTCCAAGAAGATCCCCCCCCCCCCCCCCCCATTCGTAGACGTGCATAGACGTGCCATTTGGCCATGCATAGCATGGAAGAACAATGAAACAAACAGACAAACGGAGTTCCATTCTTATAAAATAGGTAGTTCAAAGTTCCACTTTTCAGTGTATAATTTGACTGTCTTCCAACTATTACACTTTTATCGTATTGTGTACTTAGGAACATCCTTGTTGTTCATTTTGTTAGTTCCCTCACGGTATTTTTCTTGTCTGCTACACTTGTAAACTTACCTTCTACAAGGGTAACTTTTCTGAACTTGTACTCTTTGTTTTGGTGAAACACTTACTATAGTTTACCGTCCCTACAAGTACCTGAACTTGTACACTTGTAACTTATTGTTTTATGAAATGGGCCTCTGGCCTTTGTTCAGTATGCGTCGCACAGTTTCGGGGTCACGTGGGCCCGAGCTGACCCGATTTCCTGGTTTTCGGCAAATCTAAATAATACAAAAAAGTGCATTTAATTTGGTGCACAACGGACATGTTAATCAATGTGACAGTTCCCACGAGATCCAAGGGAATGCGCTGCCGTCGCTCCGTTGTTTCCCAACGGGCGTCGCACGCCTGTTCTCGTGTTCTTGAAAGGCCGCGTTTGGCGATGGATGGGTGATCCTAGAACTGGAAAACCAATCTTCTCCGAACGTAGCTTATATGCTATTAGTACGAGTTGTATCTCTTATGGTACTGTCACACCCCTCTCTATCTATGAGTGTGGATTTAGGCCCCCATTGCACCTCCGGGGCGCCTAAGTTCATTACATGGTAGCAGAGCGTGGTTAGGATTATGCACGGCTGACGCCTAGTAATCCGATCCACTATTTTTGGGGCGTTAATGTTTCAGAAGGAATACCCATTATACTCCCTTGGATAGATAAATACTTTCATTGGTTCTTGATTATTAATTTCTCAATTTATCCCCTCATATTATTTCTATTTAACATACTTAATTTTCAAGGGCATTGTTCCCAAACCCAGGGCATCGTTCCCTATTTCATAAGTCCCCATAGTGGGCACCTTCCACTGTAAATCTCCAAAGTTGAGCAAGTTAATTCCCTAGGGCATAGTTCCCATTTTCGTAAGTCCCCAAAGTGGGCAGCTCCCTACTGTAAGTCTCCTGGTTGAGCAAGTTATATTATTCCCGATTGTTCCAATCTTTGATTGGGGGTTAACTACCTAATGAATACTTCACATGAAGATTCATTGACAATCCATCCTGTTTTAATTTCACCTTTTTATCCTCAATCGCCAATTCATTTCATTTATTTTATCCTTAATCGCCGAATGCAGCTATTTATTAGTGAGCATTAGTTCTCAACCAGTAAACTATTCCACCTAGTTTACATACTCTTCAATCAAGTATGTTTTTTAAGGGGGGGAGTGTGACAGTTCCCACGAGATCCAAGGGAATGCGCTGCCGTCGCTCCGTTGTTTCCCAATGGGCGTCGCACGCCTGTTCTCGTGTTCTTGAAAGGCCGCGTTTGGCGATGGATGGGTGATCCTAGAACTGGAAAACCTATCTTCTCCGAACATAGCATATAATCTATTATTACGAGTTGTATCTCTTATGGTACTGTCACACCCCTCTCTCTATCTATGAATGTAGATTTAGGCCCCCCTTGCACCCACGGGGCGCCTAAGTCCATTACATCAATCAGCAGGACCACACGTGAGGAGGGAAATAAACGTTACAACTAACAACAACAATAATTTTATTTAACTTGTTGTTCAAATATTATTTACACGATCATAGTTGACAACTTTATACAAACGAATCCTATGTATTCGATTTAATTGAACTCCTTAAATTCTCATTACGGCCTATGTTTACTTAGCATTTAACGGTGAATTAGTATCTTCATATTTTGATAACCGAACTTTCGAATCATTTACACTCAAAGGGGGTACATCTATGAGCCGTCTACTTTTTTGTCTACTTTTTGAAAACATTTGAACACCTGAGAAATGTCTCCGATCTAGCATTTGACCCTACTAAAAGCACTCTATACATTGTTGTACCTATGTACAAAGCTCGCCTACATGAACAATGTAGACTTATAGTTTTATGTACAAATTTTCCTTAAAAATTAGAGTAACTTATCTATGTTGGACTTATAATAGGACAATATTAGTTCTTTCGGAACTGATTTTTCGCAGTAACATTCAGATGGTACGAATTCGAAATTTGTGCGTGGTATAGACGCGAATAAATCGCTCCCTTACCCCCTTTATGGTATTTGAATCACAATATCATCAATTAGAACTAACCATCATGTTATGTATCTATTCCAAGCATTTGTTACTGGAAAAAATGTGGTGTATTCAAATTTGGAAAAATGAAAGGCGATTCATTTTTCAAAATTGACGAAAATTAGTATAAACGGATATAAAATACAATACAAAAACCTACATCTCATTAAAAAAATGATGTGGTGATATCAAGCATTAGCAGCACTTGAACAACATGATGTATACAAGGACAGTTTTATATGATCAATTGATTATGTAATGTGAAATAAACTGTAATAACTTAAAAATAATTTCAATCTGATGTAATTAATTTGATACAGAGATAACAGAAATAGCAGTTTATACAATGAACACAACGAGATCACGAAAATGTAGTTTTTATTCAAGTTTAGTCAAAATAAATGCTGTTATAAAAGAAAAACATCAGCAGGTTGGCAGTATAGATTCCTCACTTAATGTAATACGAACATATAAAATTGGTGTTAGAATTTCTACGAAATTATTGAAAAAAAAAGTATTTATTATTTTTCCAACGGTAAATACGATTTCCTTCAGGAAGTGAATAGGGGGCTAACACAGTCATTCCTGTATAATCGACATTAATCAAAAGCACCGAGTTTCCTCTGACATCGAAATTTACATTTGAACACTCGCAGTAGCCCTAGTTGATTAAATTGTGACGATATTCATGCAATAGGTATCACTTTGGGTACCTTATCCTTCGACTACATTCTGATTTCGATATATATATTTCGATCGGATTCTGGATATTTGATCGTGAGGAAAAGTTTTACAGAAAATTTAAGATTGAACATGCTCATAGCTTTTAATGGTCCGAAGACTATAAAACTACCATATAGAAACGAATCCACTTAATCCTTGAAAACTTCGTCAGATTCGGCCAAATATTTGTCATCCCTGAAAACGAAGTTATATCTTGTGATCTAATAGCAAAGAAATTCTGACCCTTGGATTGTAAGCATTGAGTGTTTAAGGAAATTTGCGTTTGCGCTTGCACATATTCTAATATCGGACTGACAAGAGACCGACGGACTGACAAGAGACCGACTAAGCCTTGGGGCTAATCGGCACAATTCCTGCAAATATTATCAAAATCAGGTTACACGTTATCCAGTTTTGACCGGGACAAGGTTTGACTGCAGACAGACAGATGGACAGTCCATACCGACAGAAAGACCTACAGAAATACACGGGACCAAAATTGCTCAGTGAAGCGGAAATTTTGATTTCGGAAGATTAAACATTTTTGAACATCTTGCACAAATACCTTCGCCTAATAAGAAAACAAAATAAACTAATAGAACCGTTCCCTAACTGGAGTGGAAGCATTAAATTATCATTACTATGAATTACGGAACTTGACAAAAAAGGCCTTTTTTGTTCTTAAGTTTTTTATTGTTCTCTAAGTTTTTACCCATGAACGTGGGCTTCTCCAGGGAGATGATAAAATTAAATTCAAAATATCACATTTAAAACTGAAACATCTATTGTTTTCTTTCTTTTTTAAGAAAATGAAATTCAAAATTATCACTTTATGTGCAATATTTATTACGTTGCATTTCTAGGTATGATTATAGGTAGGCACAGTTAGCCCCAAAAGTATTCGTAAATAGTTAATTTAGCTGATTTATGAGCAAATAACATTGTAAAAATGGTTTCTTGGAATATTATGGCACATGTTCATCTTGCTTGGAGTCTACCATTTCAGATACACGAGCCGAAGTTCTTAAAAGTTCAGTCAAGTAGGTATCCGAAATATTTTCGTTTCTGAGAAGTAAAATTTGTCCCTTCAAAAGTATTCGTAATCGTAAATAGGTGTATAATCTGAATATCATAGTTCATGTTTTATCAAGATGTTTCTTTTTCAACAATATCTTGGCTGTTCCCCGAGCTGAGTTGAGTCTTGCTCCTGCCTTCAAAAGTGTGGTTTACCTCGTGCACATGGGTCGAAAAAGGGCCAACACATAGACTGAAACGCGATTACGGGTTGTTTTCCTTCGAGAGACAACTTCCACCCTCAAAATAATTAGTGGAAAAGTGATTTTGCCTCTATCGATTATCCAAATCAAATGCAAAAGATATTTTGAAGAAGAGCGACTGCACGACGCCGATAAGTCAGGAAAACCACGGATTTTGAATGAAAGGACCGAGCACTTGATTATAAGAAAAGTGAAGAAGGACCGTAAACATGATCTAAATATTTTTTGAACAACGGGAGCAGAGAGCGATTGAACGCGACTGAATTATACTAAGAAACCTAGACTTTTTGTCAGCTCAATGCGTCTTGAATGGGCACACATTGAATGTGACTAAATGTTATTGTATCACATTCACTAGATCTGTATCAACAATTGTTGTAAGGTATGTAGGTTGTGAGGTTGTGCACCAATGCAGCTATTTATTAATAAGCATCAGTTCTCAGCTATGCTCGGAGTAGATTGGATTTCCAGGACCTGGATCACCCATCCAACGCCAAACTCAGCCTATCAAGAACACGAGAAGAGGCGTGCGACGCCCGTTGTTTTCCAACGGAGCGACGACAGCGCTTTCTCTGGGATTCTGAAGGAAACTCTGTTACAAGGTAGGCAGGCGATTGAAAGCGTGAGGGATTTTGGTGACGTCCTGTCAGTGAGCTATCAAACGACTTTCCCTTTATGGTATCTGTGGTGCTTTTAGGCAACTTGGATTTTTGAGAAGATACAAGGTTATTCCAAAATCCAAACTGTATTTATGTTACCCTCGTTTGAAGTCGCCTTGAATTTTTTTCAAGGCGTGGAAAGCCTTCCATAAATGGATACATCGATTCGATCGAAAATGTACAACATACATTTTTAAAACATCTATATCTATAAAGATCTTAGGTCGGTTTGTGTACACTTTAAAAACTCAAAAAGTTCTTCATTCGTTTGGCTCAAATTTGACACCCGTCATGCAAACCGCTACATGGTTTTTTTAAATATTTTTTTGCGTCAGTAACATGTTACCCGCAACTGCGAGAAAACAGCTTTTTTAACGCTCTGTATCATATTTGTTCCTATTCAGCTTTAGATTCTAAGCTTTTGAACGGGGCCATCTGGGTGTGGTAGAGCATAACTACAACTTGAGGAATCAGCCAGTCTAATCAGCAGAGTGAGCTCTACAGCTAATCTTGTTCCAATGAAATTAAGATGCTGAACTTCGGGATGGGAGACCTCTGGTGTAGTAGAAGATAATTGAAACGTAAGAAACCATTAATTTAAAGAAGCAGAGAGAGTTCTGTTCTGTTCTGTAAAATCAGCGCACCGAAAACCGCCCAGGCATTGGAAACCAACATGACCATGGGGGTAAGGCCCGAGACTGTGCGCAGTGTACTTCGTAAGAATAATTTGAACGGCAGAGTAGCACGAAAGAAGCCATTCATATCAAATATTAATAAAAAGAAACGCGTTGACTTCGCCAAGAAAGTTATTACTAAAGAAAATGACTACTGGGACCAAGTCCTTTTCTCAGATGAAAGCCAATTTAATGTACGCGATGCAGACGGAAATCAGAGAGAATGGCGAGCGCCTGGAACCGAATATGATGTAAGAAACACTATTGGTACCGTGAAGCATGGTAACGGTTCTGTCATGGTGTGGGTGTGCTTTTCGTCAGCTGGTGTTGGAGATCTCGTGTTTATAGATGGTGTAATGGACAGATTCAAGTACGTCGACATGTTGAAACAACAGCTTAAAGCTAGCGCTCGAAAACTTGGCATTGAACAAAATTTCAAATTTTATCAAGACGAAGACCCCAAACACAAAGCTCACGATACCAAGATCTGGCTCCTCTACCATCCCAAAACGGAAGTTAGTGAAAAACGTTGTCTATTTCCACGAAAACTAAAGAGTTACAATGTTAAATCGATTTCGACGGTTAGGCCATCATCAGTAACAAACAATAACTTATACGGTAATTGTTTGTTACTGATGATGGCCTAACCGTCGAAATCGATTTAACATTGTAAATCTTTATTTTTCATGGAAATAGACATAGTTTTTCACTAACTTCCGTTGTCAGAGGGTATGGCGAGCGCCTGGAACCGAATATGATGTAAGAAACACTATTGGTACCGTGAAGCATGGTAACGGTTCTGTCATGGTGTGGGTGTTCTTTTCGTCAGCTGGTGTTGGAGATCTCGTGTTTATAGATGGTATAATGGACAGATTCAAGTATTTCGACATATGGAAACAACACCTTGTACTAGCGTTCAAAAACTTGGCATTGAACAAAATTCTAAATTTTATCAAGGCAATGACCCCAAGATCACGATACCAAGACCTGGTTCTTCTACAATATTGCCCGACGTTCCTCGATACTCCCCCTCAGTCTCCCAATTTAAACCCGATAGAACACTCGTGGGGTCACCTAAAACGCCAACTTTGAAAGCATGAAATTCGAAACGTCAATCAACTGAGGGTGCAATTGGAGGAAGAGTGGAACAGGATTACTCCTGAATTCACAACCAAACTCTCCCGTTAGATGCCCAACAGGCTACGTTGTGTGATAAAATCGAAGGGCTGTGCGACTAAAAATTGAACACTTCCTTTATTGACGAGTATAGGAGGATCTAGCCCCCGCCCGGTATGTCCTATGATACCAGCGCTTTCTAGCGGTTATAATAAGAAACTTCTACCTCCCGCTCCGCATTTCCTACTGAATGGTAAAGTACTGTGATTGTCTCCTGAACCGATAGTTGAGTCGTAGCTCATAGGTTAGGATAACGGTCTCGTGACATGAATATCGCGGATTTCAAAACCTATTGACTGTTCATACATTTTTTTGCTCGTACAACTCCCGATATATACTTCTAAAACGTCATTCTGACCTATATGTCCAACTAATTTGAATTTTCACTAAGGCATTGACAATTTGATGTGATGTATTTTTGAGATGCGAGCATCCAGACCACCAAACTATACACTTTATTCTGACCTACATGTCCACTAATCTGCATTTTTACTAAGGGATTGACTACTTGATGTTATGTCTTTTTGAGATGCGAGCTTGCGAGCATCCAGACCACCAAATTATACACATCATTCTGATCTACATGTCCACTGATCTTCATTTTTACTAAGGGATTGACTGGTACAAGATGACACGATGGGGGACACGACGGAGGACCCGAGAAGAAGAAAGGGCTGGTATCATGGGACATACCGGTCAGGGGCTAGATCCTCCTGTTAAAAATGAATGGTCATGTCCAAATTTCTCAGAAAAGTGAACGTTTTATTTACTTATTTATTTATTAAACATTACAGGATTTTATTCCCAATTACATATTAAGAATTTTTTAACAATTCTCAGCTACAGTAAGTCAAAAACAAAATGAAAGTGATAAATAAGAAATTAAATTTGTCACAAATAAACTAAAGTCACTATAGGTATTATCGTACAACAACCAATAAATATGCGCCGCAAAAGTATTCGTAATTACATAAGAAATCGTTAACAGAAGCAAAATTGTAAACTTGATAAATGTCTATTTACCAAAAACGACGAATGCTCGTCAGGAGGATCCGTGGCATTCGTCGTTTTTGGTAAATAGACATTTTCCAAGTTTAAAATTTCGCTTCTATTATCGTTTTCTTATGTAATTACGAATACTTTTGTGGCGCATATTGGTTGTTGTACGATAATTCATATAGTAAATACCAACGTTCACTTTTCTGAGAAATTTGGACATGGCCATTCATTTTTAACATTTCTTCTAAACGTTGATCCAAGAAAATTGAAAAAAGCTCCTTTTTTAATCCTGAATATTAGTTTTTATGGAAAATAGAGAATTTACTGGGGCTTACTGTAATTGTTCTTAGAAAACTTCAGACGGAGAACGGGATATTATAAACATTTTTTCCATGTATTTATTAGTTATTTCTTTCCGTCGACTCCGCGGGTTTTAAAATCGATGGTAGAACAACCTTTAGAGGAAATAAACCACCGGCTACCTTCTATTATTTCCCTACAATGAGAACTCAGTTCAATGTTGATTTAAACGGAGCGCCGTATGAAAAATTTATACAGCCCCCGCGGCGCTTGGGAGTTATTTATTCAAAATTTGTATTTCAACAGAAATTAGAAATATCGAGGAAACAGTTCGTAAAACGGAAACAAAGCTGAACTACTCTACCTTTCATTAAAACAACGGATGACAAAGGAATAAAGTGAGAATTCCAGTGATTTTCAATTAATTGCGTTCGGTAATGTTTGGGAAATGTACAACCACGACCGTATTTTATGATTATTCAACTACCTTCCAGTACAAAAGGAAAAATAGGTAGAGAAACAATTTTATACAGTAAAGAAATGCGTGATTTAAATTTCATCTTGGTTTCGAAATTCTCCTTGAAATAATGGGAAGGTCTATTGCGTATTAAAGCGAACATAAACCGAGTGACTCGCAGATCTGATCATGCAACAGTAATACTTTATTTTTTACTCCGTTTTTCCTTAGAGTTCATTTTAATATAGCATTTTATACATTCGTGGTCCACGCTGTAGGACTCAGTTAGAAACAATATGGCAGCCTAAGTTGTGGTAGATTTTTTATTAACTAGTTTGCATTCAAAGATTTGAAGATTTTTTTGTGATATTTTTCCAGGAATCAGTAAAAACAGTATTTTAAATAGGTGTGTTCCAAGCACCCATTTGAGTTCATGAACTCAGATGGATTCCACGAGACCACGAAACTTTTAGGTTCAAGAACCCGTCGGTGGGAACAATATTATAGGTCACCTGACACTCAATGCACCAACCAGCGCTAGCGCCGTCTATAGTAACGTGAAATCCTCGTCATCGAAATCCTTTGAGCATTTTGAAGAAAAGGCCAAAAAAGTGCAAAAACGGCATTTTCAACTATTTTTGAAGAAAATTTCATCAAAATCCCTCGAGCCATTATTGAGAAAAGGCAAAAAAAAGTGCTAAACACGACGTTTTTTCAAGTAAGGTAGGGTGGGCCAAGTGCGTGCGAGAAAAACATTAGTTTGACTTGCCTGACAATTACCAGCTACCCTTAAAGGCTTAAACAAATGTTTTCTATCTATGTGTAAACAGCTGACAAAAGAAAACTGACGGTTGTAATAATTATTAGATGAAGCAAATTGAAAATTTGATGTGAAATTGAAATTGATGTGAAAAACGATAACACAAAAAGCATTAAGCAGGCTAATTACAAGGCATTTAGCGTGGAGGTTTGCGGTGAAATGAATTTTCGGAGTGTTCAGAAAGGTTTCCTTTAGCTCGAGTTCTCAACCCTACCCCCGAGCAGGTCTGAAAAGGTCATGAACTCGGGGTGCTTGAAACACAGCTAATGTGTCTATTTAAAAAATAAAATAAAACAATAATAATAAACTGTAGATTTATAAGGTACAAGCAGCTTTTCTCTATTGTATCACATTTCTGAATAGGTACCTACCTAATAGCTCATACTACATGTAAACATATTTTCGTAGATTCAAAAAATAAAATAAAATAAATAAATAATTTTAATCTTCAATGTCTATGTTACGTAATCCCACCTGCAACTACTTTATGTTTTTGGGGCCTGAGAAATCCAAATAGGAACTCTGATTTTGATAATCTAGTTTTATTCTTAATGAAGCTATGGAAATTATCATAGAGAGGTTGATTATCTCCGTATTAGAACATCCCTTCTATGTACGAAATTAAATATAAGTGCATAGAGGCACCTACCTACCGAGAGAAAATGGTTGAAATAAAACAGATAAACCAGATAATAGTCAGTCTACAGTTAAAAACTGGTAGATAAAATAGGTTAAGATGAATTATAAAGCCTAAATGGGATATTTGAAAAGAAAAAAAAATCTTTATTCCCAACTTCGATCGGTTTTGAATAAAACTAGATGTTCACAAACCGAGTTCATATTTGTATTCAGTGCCATCAAAAACTGTCACAATCTCCATCTGAAACTGTTATATTGATGGCATTCAGGACTAGTTAAAAACAGTTGAATATGCTATAGGGTACTCAAAAATATAAGTATAAATCTAAGTATATCCAGTTAAACGAGGAAATATGATTTGTCCTAAAACTAGTGGGAGTGTAACGGGTCGTAAGTGCAGGCTCGTGTCGGAAAAAGGACTGTCCGCTGTTTTTTTGGTACTGCAGTACTCTCCCGTTAATTAACACCTACGAGGATATAGCCCGGAATAATCTGGTAATAAAGAGGGCACATCCGGAGCGCTTGTGAAAATAAAAATTGTAGTAAAAAATAGGAATAAATAAAAAAAATAAAAATAATATTGTAAAAAAATGATGAAACACGGAACATGCTTTAGTCTCAATATTTACTTAGCTGATCAGATTGATCCCAAAGGCCCCTCACCTACTCAATAGTCAGAAGGAGGCGACAATAGTATCTCGGTACGAAGGTGAATATGATAAGTACAATATGTCGATCAAGCGTGGTAAATGAATTTGAAAATGGTTAAGATGACTTCATGGGGTAGGGAGACTGGAAGAGGAAATTCTATCGATGGAAAAGCATTGTGGTAAACTAAGAGCTTCCCAACAAGGGGCGAACGATGAATGCGGGCCCGAAACTGTGATGATTTTGTTAAGTTTTCTAACAGTAAAGTCAATAATATCCTATGTTCACAAGACTACTGGGTCCACTGACCAGGTGTCTCACAAATTTTGAGGTAATTAGCAAATTTTTGCTCGAAACTGGCATCCATGCAACTAAAGGGGCAGGTCGAACTTGGCCCACGGTCAAATCATTCCTAGGCGGATTGCCGTCAACCCTCGTAAGGCAGGGGTTGAATTGTGCCCCTGGTCAGTTGGGCAACATTTATCTTTATCAATGAGATCGGGCAACATTAGTTTTGTCATGTTCGTTTTTATTTTAATGTACGATAGAACTAAAAGCTAAAACCTAATGTAAGCAAATAAATACAATAAAACTTCACTGAAACATTAAAAAAACGTTTGAAAGGTCTGGATGCCTGCAAGCTCGCATCTCAAGAATACAAGTAGTCAATTCCCTTAGTACAAGTAGGCAATCCCTCAGTAAAAATTCATTAGTTGGACATATAGGTCAGAATGATGTCAGGGTGGCCCCCAAATCGAAATTTTCAATTTCCCTGACATAACAATTTAACCTGAATGTACTACGATAATTTACAAAAAATCACCCGTTCGATCATGCTGCATGACTTTTTATTTAATATTTTATGTTCTCTCGATTTGTGATCTGAAGCTATTTGTTGAACTACATTTTTGCTTACATGGATATCTTAGCTCTGGTGATAATTCAACATTTTCGTCTGACAGCAAAAAATGTCACGCTTTTTTCACCTACTACCAATCGTTGCCAGAGAGAGTATAACTTCCTGATTTCCCATCCCACAAAAATCTTTCTTTGGAACGTTGCTCTGTGAATTTATAACACATGAATCCACATTCCAATGGGCCCCCTTAACCCTCCTTAACCCCTCCTTAACCCCTCCTTAACCCTCTCGAGAAGTCCTAGCTTATGTATACAAACTAGTTGTGGGACTCTTGCTGGATCAATCCACTCCCCTGCTGGGTTTTAGCATGAATATGCTTTAGCCGTGACCTAACTACCGAAAAATGTCCCACGAGAGTGCAACGAAAGTAGCGCCAATAATTGTGATGATTTCCGCTTACAACCGAGCCGTTGCTAGGGATATGATACTTCGTCGTTTTTCATCCCACAAAATTCGTTGACCATTCGTTCGAAAGCTCTCGATTCATCCAACCATACTATATTAACTACTGCGAAGTGCGTGGCCAACAAGCTGAGTTATGAGCATGGTTATATGAATAATTGTTTACACACAGGTGATCATTCTCAATTATTGATATTGTGAACATGATTGCAACCGCTTGTTAATTTCTGATGATTTCATTGAGCTGGTGTTTCGATTATGTGATTCATAGCAGGTGATCCGAATATTGCGAGAACGGTTAGATTTGTGAAGCGGTGGTTAAATTATTTTAATAGGTAATTTCTATACTTTACACTATAGGAAGCTGTAATTTCGTATGTAGCCTCTTTAGCCTCTTTCTATAATAAAGTGAATGTTTACTCGCGAGTTTCTATTAGGAGATCATCATCTCACAAGAGCTCAATCGTCGTGATCATTTCTATAATAAAGTGAATGTTTACTCGCGAGTTTCTATTAGGAGATCATCATCTCACAAGAGCTCAATGGTCGTGATCATTTCTATAATAAAGTGAGAGCGAGGAGCTAAAACATGATTCCATGTTTTAGGATTGATGGCAGAATGATAAACAGAGTTCAGAGGCCGATGGGGGGTCGGGTTCAGAGAATCGACGAGGAGTGAGTCGTGTACGGCTAAAGCATATTCATGTTTTTTAATTTTAGCCGTCTGGCTCAAAGGAACTGTGGCTTTTTTCTCCCTAGTTCAATACTCGGTCGATTTTTCCCACAAATGGTTTACTCTAGGTGATGCAGTTACCAGGGAAGCCAATAGCATATCCTTTCACATTTCATGTGCATGTAGCGTTGTTACTTTTGAACAGTTTAACCATAACTCCTGATAATTATTTTTGTCATTATAACTCACCTATGAAATAATATGTACATAGTATGATGAAGTACGCTATTGAAGTTTGATTGTTTAGGAGTTATAATATACCTAAAAACGCTTTAAAGTATTACACCAAGTTTTCATTTAAAAAGTTCCCTGACGTTTGGTAGTTTTTGCAAAATTCCCTGACTTTTCCAGTTGGGGGCCACCCTAGATGTGTATATTTTGGTGATCTGGATGTTCGCGAGCTCTCATCTCAAGGATACATAACATCAAGTAGTCAATCCCTTAGTAAAAATGCAGATTAGTTGGACATAAAGATCCGAATGATCAGTGTGATAATTGAATGTATTTAAAACTAAGGTGGATGCGAGCATTCCATTTTGTAGGTCATTATTATAGAGGGCCCAATTTGACATCACCCAACTAAAGAAGCATCAAGGCAAATGTACAGGTATACGAAGAAGGGACAACCACTCTGGTTAATTTCTCTGTTATAAACTTGAAACTCAAATAATTACCTATTAAAAAGATGAATAAATAATTCAATTGTGTGTATTTTTTTGCATTACTCAAATGAATGGTTTTTCTCGTTACAAAATAATAAAAATAAACTACATTTTCTCGGTCTTTTCGCGGGAATTCGTGGAGACCACATCTGGGAGTCGGGTTCGGAAGTCGACTCACCGACACAATACTTTTTCGTTTTCCGTTGCGCAGACGCCGTCGGCAGGGGCCAGGAAGAGCTTGCCGTTGTGACAGGAGCAGAGCTGGAAGACGGTCGTGGCGGGGGTCGCAGACGAGAGCGGTCGCCCCCGCGGTTGCGGGCGCGAGTGGGCGGTCTTGAGGCCGGGCAAGACGACCCTGGCCGCCTCCAAGCGGATCTGAAGCAGATAAAATTTCGTGGGTGTTAAATCAATTGGAAGAAAAAGAAGAAAGAAACGTCTGCCAAGTTGGGTGTGGCACGTAGCATAATAGTTTTTTATTTTTGTTATTAATTTTTTTAGCAGATTGTAAAAATTTAATAAATTTTCCATCACAGTTTTGAGCCAAAAATTTTCATCTAATAACTATTTCTAAGTAATATTCTACCTTGGGGTTGTGGAGGGCGAGAATCACCAGCTTCTCGTATTTTGTAGTTTTTTATTCAGCTCAGCGGTTTCGCCACATAAGGTCTCGTCAGAGCTACATATAAGTCATATTATAGTGATTATTTGTTAGAGGGACCCATCCTCCTATCATAGTAGCAGGCAGTGTACCTTTTACATGTTGCTGAAGGCAAAGGGGGGCTAATTTTCGTGTTAAAATTAGCGAAATATTCAAATTAATAGCAGGAGCACTTATCATACTTTCAATGATGGAAGATCTGGATGTATTTATTGGAACGTATAGATCTGGATAATGATCTTGCTGGGTTGCCAACATAAAAATATTAAATGACCTTCTGGGTACACGATAAGTAACCATGTACCCCGTTATGAAGGGGGAAGGGGGGGATGACTTACATTTCAAAAAGATGCCTCCACAAGATTTCTCGGGAGTTGTAATCGAGATACCTGCATCTGTACAATCGTTCCAACATAGTCAACTATTAAGGGCACAACTTAAACTACTGTATACGAACTCCACTCACCCCTCCATCGAGCGATTCCAGCTTGAGGTCAGTCAGACATTGGGCAGAGATGTCTCCTGCGCGCGATTCTATGGACACGCCTGCAGGAGCCATGATGTGTAAGGATCTTGTAGGAGACTCCAAGCTGTAACAAATAATTTACAGAAAAAATCATTATACACAATGGAATGATTTATCGATATTATAATAGTATGAGTGGAGATACTTGTTTCTTTTTCGGATTTTTACGAGTGGGTGGACTTGTTTTAGCTGACATGAAAATAATCTATGAAATATGAAATAAAAGAAGGGAGGGTGGTATATTAGAGTTACTGACAGTTGGCGGAATAAAGGAGCATCAAGCTTATGCTGGTGATAAATATTATGGGTGGATTTCCCATCAAGTAGGATTCACACCGAGTGAACTAGTTATGAACAGGCGACTTCGTGACAGAATTCCCACAACCTCAAAGATTTTCGACGAAAAACTCGTCTTTGGGCGCTTAAGAGAAAGAGAAGAAAGTTATAGACGACAGTACAAAACAAATTACGATAAGGCACACAACGCTAAGCTTCTTAAATCCTTTAAAGGTAGGAGACAGCGTTTGGATTACCGACTTGAAGAGGCATGGCAAAGTGATGGAGATCTGTGAAGAACCTAGATCGTATATAGTCCAAACGGAAAAGCGACAGATCCGGAGGAATAGATTCCATTTGAAGCTGGCTCCCTTCTTCAGCTGTTCGACGCAGCCTACTTCAAGATCATCCCAAATCGTTGACAGCCAACCCGTGAGCCAAGTTCCTCAAAGACCACCTTCACATCAGCAAACCCGTTATCGTTCAAGAAGAACTATCCGAAGGCCTGCAGGGTTCGCTAACAGTTGAGGGGGGAGATGTTTAGGAGTTAAATATCTTCAAGTATAGTCAGTCCCTACCTCCACTGTTCCAACTACATAAATTATTATGAGTTAATTGTTTGTATAGTTAAGGGTTGTCAATAAAGAAAAACGCAGTTTCAAGTGAATCTTGATGTGTTCTAATTTCTTAACCCTCGGATAGGCGCGGTATCAAATTGATACAGAACATGGCTTTGAAGGGTTGCTACGACCGCCATCGCATGCGGAGGGGGGCCCCTTTCCCTCTACCTTCCTAACTTCAATCCGTCTTCAGAATCAGTTGACCTTCACGCGTCAAAGGAGTGAGCTACATAGGTTATAGCTGCTTTTAATCAAATTGATACACCGCGCCCATCCAGGTAATTTACAGATCACGAGATTGAAAATGTCAATGGCAGTGATGAAGATCACCCTCAGGAACAGCCGATGCAACTGCGTGAGAGAGCTTTTCCACCCACATCAGGGAAAAAACGAAAGAGATGCGACCCCTGTAAAACTTCAAAAAAAGTAGATTGACGACTGACAATTGCGTACTTTGTGAAAAATTTCTGTGTTCAGAGCACTTGAAACCTATTTGTAAAGATTGTTACCAAAAAGTAAATTTAGCTCAATAAGAAAAATAATGAAAACCTACGCGCATTAATTTTTCGCAACGTTTCTTTTTTGGACAGTTCAAATTATAACAAGACTTTACGAAAAACGTCTGCCAAGTTGGGTGGGCAGTATAGCTTCCTCACATATTGTAATATGGACGTATAGAATTAGTTGAAGAACAAACTAAATCACTCGCGACGAAGTTGTAGAAACCCATTTCAAAACAGAAGTTAGTGAAAAAACAGAAACGCTTGCATACGAGTCTGCAACACATAGGGACATTTCATGTCTTTAGTTGCAGACTCGTATGTGTTGCAGACTCGTATGCAAGCTCTAAGAGCCACTCAGCTGATCCGGACACTGGGCAACGTCAAGTAAATGTCCTAAAGAGGCTACATACGAAATTACAGCTTCCTAGAGTGTAAAGCATAGAAATTAGCTTTATGAGCCACTCATCAGATTCGGACCCTGAGCATCATCAAGTAAATGTCCTAAAGAGGCTACATACGAAATTACAGCTTCCTAGAGTGTAAAGCACAGAAATTAGCTTTAAGAGGCACTCATCTGATCCAGACCCTGGGCATCGTCAAGTAAATTTCCTAAAGAGGCTACATACGAAATTACAGCTTCCTAGAGTGTAAAGTATAGAAATTACCTATTAAAATGATTTAACCACCGCTTCACAAATCAAACCGTTCTCGCAATATTCGGATCACCTGCTATGAGTCAAAACATCGGAACACCAGCTCAATGAAATCATCAGAAATTAACAAGCGGTTGCAATCATGTTCACAATATCAATTATTGAGAATGATTACCTGTGTGTAAACAATTATTCATATAACCATGCTCATAACTCAGCTTGTTGGCCACGCACTTCGCAGTAGTTAACATAATATGGTTGGATAAATCGAGAGCTTTCGAACGAATGGTCAACGAATTTTGTGGGATGAAAAACGACGAAGTACCATTTCCCTAGCAACGACTTGGTTGTAAGCGGAAATAATCAAAAGTCATTGAGCATATTTCGTTACGTAACGTAACGTGACATAACGAAAATTTGGTTGTGTGCCATAGCATAGACATGAAATGTCAAAAATTGGTAGGTACCTAAAAATTTCGATTAATATTCGTTTGTTACCACAAATTATGTGCCTTACTTAAAATTTTCGTTCTTTTTTCTAGTTTATTATTTCGTTCCTTTGAGTTTACGAGTATAGTTCCTATCTTGTCTTTTCTTGACTTGTCTTTTTTTCCATAAAACGTTTTCTGTAAACGTAGGTAAAGATTTAAACACATCGGTGAAGAATGTTGCCAAAAAATTGTTTACTAAATAAGGAAATACGTAACAATAATTATGCCTAGCTCGAACTATTAGTTACCTAATTTTTCAACCTCATAATTTAATTTCTTGAATTTTTCTATAATACTACAGTAGTTTCTCTACCTATCAGGTTGTTTGCTAGCCCAATAAAACTATTGATTTGAACAATGGTTAACTTTATACTATTTCCCTTAACCCATTTCCCCTCCTTACACCCATTGTATCGAAATGATACACCGCGCCTATGGCCGTTTTTTTTTTTTAGACCTCGCCTATCCGAGGGTTAAAATAGAATTAGTAAATAATAGATACCCCTGGTGGTTTATCAAGATTATAAAATTCTGCTTATCAACTCCGAAATAAATGAAGCCCCGAACAGCTCGTCTGAGTGAGAACTTCTTGTCCGTCCTAGACGTGAACGAAGATCCGACTCAAAAGACCTCCAACTCGACAACTTGATGTGGAAAATCGCGTAGCCGGAACGCATGTTAAGAGGTCTTGGGGTAACTGGAAAAGTTTTGGCGTTTCGCTCCCCCAAACGAAATCCCTCCCTCTCAGCGGTTTCTCCTGAACTCCGTGTCCTTGCAGGACTCTTTTCTTGATATACTGATTTCCATCACCTCTCCCGTCTCAGCCTTGCTCTCCCATCTGATTATTACTCTTCCGAACCTCGGCTGAGAGGTGCCGTCCTAAGTTGTAAAAGCAAAGTTTTCTCTAGCTTACTTTGTCACTCTGCAAGATTCAGAGCTCAAAAATTACGTGGTTCGGTATGTTCCGGAAAATGACAGCATTATAGCTGCGGCAGACAACTAAAAAGACAGAATCATGAATTTCGTCGTGCATTCAACTCAGTCTTGCTAGCAGCTGGTCGTAGTGGATTACGGTTCCTGCTGCATTCAAAGGAAAATATAACTAGTCAAATAGGATGGTGCACTTCGAGGGGATATAACTCCTGACCTGTTCCCAAAGGAAGAGTTCTACCGATCAATAAACGGTCACCATATAAACCTATGGAATCAGAAGTTTCAGCGGTCTGAAAATGGAAGTTTTCGCTGAATGCTGAAAATCCAAAGTCCATTTTGATCGCAGAATATAATTTTGAACTTGCTTTTTTACCATAAAAGTGATGCTAAAAGAAAGTTCTTAAATTTGTAAACAATGTAACATGATACGATATTTTACAAAACTTGCTCATGTAACAATAAACCAAAATGGTCCTACTACATATTAATTAAAGATTAATTATGACTAATACCAATTAGGTAATAATTCAATATTAATACCATACGAGGTATTAACCTTATTTAATGTCATCTTAATCCGCTTAATGGATTCTGGTTGGCTAACAAATCATTAACCGCTTGTCCTATGCAACAGCTGGCAGAATACTATTCAACATAAATAGTAGTCGTAATTAAACTTATAGGTAACCGAATTCACAATTCATAACCGAATCGTTTTTTCCAAATTCCCCTCACAAGTGAAAAGTCATTTTAATGGTAGGTAATTAAAAGCTGGATATCCACTGAATTCATTTGGAGATGAACAGACGAATCGACCAAAGCATCTCTTCGTTGAACAGGATTTCACATTATGAGGGTGAAATCTCAACGGTAGACCGCGCTCTGAAGTTCCCCAAATTCCCAATTCACAAAACAAGGATTGGCTCACCCGTCAAATCAGCTTTATGCAAATCACACTCACGCATCGTCCCAACTTCATGGAGTAGGGTAATACCAGAAGTTAATAGAGAGACATCCAGTTGTTTCATGAGATAGCGCGCAAACATTACCAGAACCGAGAGACGGAAGTTATTGACGCTACTAAAATCATCAATCGAACAAATGTTTTTATTGTATTTTATCATGGGATGATAAGATAAAATATTGTACACTTCTTTAAAAAATTATCAAAAACGATTTGTGTTAATGGAAAACTATGGTCAAAATATTATGTGCGGTAATGATTTCACTCACTCTCATGTTTATATTCATTATCCTATCATAGAAAGCAAACGGTTGATTGTCGAGCGACTTTGTAAAAAAATCTCATTCATTCATTAAAAAAAAAAAAAAAAAAAAAAAAAAAAAAAAAAAAAAAAAAAAAAAAAAAAAAAAAAGGCTGGCACATTTCCATTAC
Organism: Adelphocoris suturalis; assembly: GCA_030762985.1. Lineage (NCBI taxonomy): Eukaryota > Metazoa > Arthropoda > Insecta > Hemiptera > Miridae > Adelphocoris > Adelphocoris suturalis. The sequence goes on from CM061049.1 coordinate 50,485,666, forward strand.
TAAGGATTCTCCATTTCAAATTTCAGCGTCATAGGTTGAATAGCAAAGAAATTAGCTCCAGATCTCACTCAGCTGGTCTGCTATACGGTTTTAAAGTATTATTATGTTTCGGATATTGATCTCTCCCAAGTTGCTGAAAATGAGCAATTAGGACGATTTGATGACATCCAGTGAGAATATAAGATACTAGAGTGGCCCTGTACGCCCATGATGTGTCACGCTTCCCCCACCCACTGGTTCCCCAACTTTCTTGGGCCTCCCTGCCTACTACGCAGTATGCGCCACTTTGCCACTGTTTTCGTGCCGTTTTTCGCCTCGTTTTCTTTGGTTCTCGTTAGTGTCGTTTCTTTTTCTTTTTCTTCACGAGAATGGGTGTTTGCGTAGCATAATATGGATGTACCAATAAGGAGCCTAAGAAGAAAGCATCAAGCGTTAGTGAAGAAGTACATTCATTCCTTACCTTTCTATCTAATTTTTACAATGGCTATTTATGTCGATCATTCCTGAGTTTGCTGCGATAGAGGAATGAAGAGTTGGTCGTTGGAGGAGGTTTTTGTCACCGATGTCACAAAGGGATGAGGAGGGGTTTAGCTCGTCTCCATTACTAGATTGTTAATTTTTGGAAATTAATGGGAAATTGGGAAAATGTCAACTGACGCACATGAGGATCGCTTTATACAAAAGGTTATACAGTTAGTACTAACACTCAAAATGTATTGCAAAACATTACATAAATGAAAATAATTAAATAAAGGTGTCACTTGTGTGATAATCATTTGTTTCTTTCAAATTTGTCAAAATTCATAGAAAATTGAGAACTTGTCCAAGGGGTGGATTTATCGCTTTTGGGCTTTAGCCCAAAAGCGAATAATCACTTTTTGTATTAGTATCATAAAATTGGGACAAAAATCAAGAAAAAAATATGGTTTAGGGCTTCATTCGCGTGATATTAGAAAACTGTGTTTAGAATTTTCGAAAATTTATGTAATGTTGAAAAATGGTCCAATTCGCAAACCGTCAGATTATCACTCTAGGATACTTATATTACGCATACATATGGGGCCAGTTCCATGAACTTGAGTTTTCCATGTTTTATTCTTTTAGACCACAAAACAGACATTTATATGATAATGACCCAATTAACAATTTTTACGCACTCAAAGTGCACATATTTTCAATTAAAAATCATTCAAATCAACATTGAAATTAATTTCATATTAATTCATTCATTCGTTTTTATTTATTTTTGTTTTAAATAATTCGATAATGTACAAAAATTTGCGCCTACGATCATGCAGGAACTTTTTTCTAATTTGCCTGATTGAAGATTTTGCTAAAACTGACCCTACATGGAATCTTTAAAGATTATTTGAAACAATACAATGTTCTAACCTGCGTTCATATCGCGAAAACGAGGAAGCTTAGTGTCACATCTAACTTGACAGACTTTTTTTTACTACGAGTATAAACTATACAGATATTTTTTTGACTCCAACACGAATCAGCCAAAACTCGGCCCTTCGGGCCTCGCAGGGTGACTAACTTTCCGCCTTGAGCCTTCGGCTAAAATGCTAAAACATGGAACATGCTTCCTTCTCGCTAATTCGTAAATGTAAATAAATTTAAAACTACAACATAAATGTTTTACTAATCAAAATTAGAACAGAGTACCTAAGTAGGTAATTTTCTGTTATGGTGCGCGTCTACAATTACTACAACCAAGATTAACTTCTCAACCAAGTGACAACAAAACAAGCGGCGTTGTTTACTATATCCATTTATAACATAAATAAATATAAAACGACGACATGAATAGAAGAACAAGTACGAAAGAAATGCGTGATAAATCGAGAGCTTTCCAAGTAAACCTCGTACAGGTACCTGTTCTCTAATCAGTACTATAATATTTTGTTTCAGATATTCAACCAGCTCTCTGCAAGCTTACTGCAGATTCGCAATTACTCAGAAAATCTGATATCATCTTCCCACTGATGACACAGCAGCCAGCGGGCCCTCTGAGATAGTCACAAGCAAGCTCCAGAAACGCGTAAACCTGCCACTTAAGTCATTTCCCGCTGGGTCGGTTCTCCTTGATTCGTTTCTGGACATACGAAGGGTTCTCCATTTCAAATGTAAGCTTCATAGGTTAAATAGCTAAAAAGTCTTCGTGAAAACGTATTCTACGGGTCTCACTCAGCTGATCTGGGGGCTCCAGGCTTTACGATTCGTTTCTAGACGTACGAAGGGTTCTACATTTCATTTTCAGCTTCATCGTTTGAATAGAAAAGAAAATAGCTCTGGAGACGTTATGATTGTTTTCTGGACGTACGAAGGGTTCTCCATTTCAAATAGGTTAAATAGCTAAAAAGTCTTCGTAAAAACGTATTCTACGGATCTCACTCAGCTGATCTGGGAGCTCCAGGCTTTACGATTCGTTTCTAGACGTACGTTGAAAATAAAATAATAAAGCACTTTGAACAACTTACTGGAGATCCGATCCTGGGCTAGCGCGAACTAACGGAGTTTGAAGACTTCCATCCAGCACAACACCTCCTGACCCTGTGGCAATGATAAATTACAATAAATTATTTGATCAACTTTATAAGTAAGGTACCAAGTTTACTATCAGTTTTGTGTTCTTATCCTACTTATAACATTGTAATATGGCTATCCAATAAATGAATGGAACCTCGAAACCATGATAATTATTTCGGAAATACTAGTACCTGCCTCTGTTATTATCAGCAAGGCGATTGGGAGTTTGTTGAGTGACTCTTTAATGCTTATCATCATTGAAGATGTCAAGCTAGTTTGGAATCTACCATAAGAAAGAGAAAAAAGTTGGGTGTGGCACAGAGCTTCTGTTCCGTTTAGGAAGCGGGTCTGGTGGAGTTCAGGTGGGTTCACATCCATGCAGAAATGCGGTAAATGCGGCTATCTGGTCATGCGTTCGGCCTTCTGATTGGCTAGCGGCAGTCGGAAGAGTGGGGTGAATCTTGCCGGACAAGCACTCTTGAAACGGACTTTACACATCTGAAAAATTAGATATTTTACCGGATAGCCGCATTTACGCATGTGCGCAGTTGCCCATTGCGCAGTTTTCTTTTGTTTGATAAAGAAAGATCAGAAAAGAAGGTAGCGAACCTTTGTTTCTCTTCGTTGGTTTCTTTCGATTGTTTGATTGTATTTGATAAAGTTTTGATTGTATTTGATAAAATTTTATTGAAAGTTTTGATTGTATTTGATAAAGATAAAGAGCTTGCGTATAATAATAATAATAAATTAATAAAACACTCAAATTAAACACGGTTTTATGTAGATGAGGCCGAGTTGGGTGAAATATACTTAGGTGTAGGAACCGATTTTGCGATCTCACCAACAACCTACCTTCCTGATGATCCTATTCCATTTGTGTTTTGAGACATTTTTTGATTATAGATTAGCGATTTCCTGCTTGTCGAATGAGTAGGTAGGTATTTGAGAAGAGATGGCCAACTTGTCCTTACAAAATGGACAAATTAGCTACGTTAAGTATGTAAGTACTTCTTATGGTGCATCAATGCACTTAAATGATTTGAAATGCGCCAACCTACACATTTTTCCGGGTAGAAATACCCATAATGTTATCTTGGGAGAAGTAACTAGTTGATGAAAGGACCGAATAATTACCCAACAGTCTCATTTCAAAACGACGTTGCCTTTGCAGTTAATGTAGGTAGGTACATAAAAATCTCTTGTGTATGCTCTCATGATTTATGAGTTTATTAACTTCGTTAATGGAGCTTTGATGTCCGTGAAATGACCGGTAGGAGAAAATTAGGGAGGAAACAGGTCTGTTTGTGGAATGCAATGGTAATAGAAGACACAAACAATAATAACGTAATGATAACATTTTCTGCTTTTCGAATAAGTAGGTATTTGAGAAGAGATAACACTTTTGCAAAACAAAAAGGAAGTGATAAGGAAATACTACTTGTTCTTACAAAATGGAAAGATTACCTACGTTAAGTAAGCACTTTCAATGGGGGGTGATGGTTGTCGCCTCCGCGCGGTGCCCCCCGGACTGGAGGAGGGTGGGCGTAAAAGCCCCTAGCCCTTCTCTTGACCAAACGACAACCCCCAATCCAAGGTGGAACGTAGCGTACGCCGAGGGATGCGTGGCCAGAGGGAAGTCTGGTCGTTAGTATGCAGGCTCTGGGTACCAGGCGACCCCCAGTAGTAGTAGCCTTCCCCCGTAACCCGGCTCTGCGGGGGGTGACTGTTTTTCCGGCGTTTATCAAACCTCAATGGATGATAAAGAAATATTACAAATTAAATTTCCCAGCCTGGAGTCCGAGGATGAGCTGTTGCGGAGCTCACCCCTCTCTCACCAGGAAGAGTCGCAAGACTCGCAAACCGGTGGCGAAGCCGCAAGGGCCTCCCCATTGAGCATCACTGACGACTTTAGAGCCGTCAGTATGAACATAGAGGATATGGAGGTGGAGGCAGGTGCTGCATGCCAAGAGCCTTCCGACATGTCCGCCCAGCCGTCTGCCCCTGCACTAGTCTCGCATGAGATGCAGGGGCAGAAAGAGGCAGGGGTGGGAGTGTTGTCGGAGGCGGGCTCAGCTAGTGCCTCACACAAGGAGCAGGTGCCATCTGCTGGTGCTGTTCGTCCTGCGGGCTGGGTGGCCCTGAACAGCAGGCAGAAGAAGCACCTCAAAAAACTTCTATCCCAAGGAATTGGGATAGAGGAGGCCCGACGAATAGTGCAGCAAGTGCCCTCTGAGTCGGTGCCTGACAGAGGCAATAGGCCTCTGGGGGAGGGGATGGGCGTAAGCCAAGAAACCCCTTCTCAGGATCAATCCTCTGGGCTTGAGGGTAGAATTAGGTTCACCACAGGCCAGAGGAAAAGATTCAACCGCTTGGTTGCAGGGGGGATGGCACCAGCGGCTGCCAGGCTTGCAGTGGCAAATTCTGAGCCGCGCGAGCCTGACAATAACAAGCGCCCTCGTTCCTCTGGGGGCACGACTCCGGAGGACGTGAAGAGGCGTAAGGTGGACCAGCCCCCGGGGAATTCGTCCTCGACGGGTGGTCCAGCAGTCGGTCAGGGGGCAGGGAAATCCTTTTCCCAAGCCCTGACCGGTAGGAGGGTGGGGATTCTCCATCGTGAATTCCCCAGCTTCCTACTGACGAGCGAGCAGATGAACCTGATCCAGGACTCCATTATCCAAGGGATCAGGGGACTGCCGCTCGACGGGCCAAAACCCGCCTTTCTCTCAGCCAGCTACCGAAGGGGTTGGTTGAGTTTGATTTGTGCGGACGATGACACGGTGGCCTGGCTGAGAGAACTCGTTGTCTCTTGCGCGCCGTGGGAGGGTGCGAGGCTTTATGTGGCAGAGGGCAGGGAACTTCCCAGGCCAAGGACTGCCACGGCCTTCCTCCCGGGTTGCGCAGAAGAGACTAATGAGGGCATCTTCCAGCTGCTGGAAAGGCAGAACAGGGGCCTAAGACCAGGGAGCTGGACGATCCTCAATCGGACGGACACAGGACCTAACGTCCTGTTAAATCTGATTGTGGACGAGGAGTCCGCGAAGACTCTGGAGGAGAACCCTGGTGTCCATGTCCGCTTGGGGCATGGGACGATTAGGGTCAAGAGGGCGCCTCCGGGGTCTGCGGCACAGGCAGTGGCTTCCCAGGGAGGGCTTCCTGAGACGGAGGCAGCAGTGCCTCCGGCGGAAGCTGTGCCCCAGGCGGTGCTGGGTGGGTCTGCTCGGGACACACCAGCACAAGAGTCTGGGACGCCCGCTAGGGGAGGAGAAGGGGAACCTGCGTCCAAAGCGGGGGCGCAGGGCCCTCCACCGGGGCAGTCGGGCCCATTTCGCCTCCTACTGGATCCGGTTGGGACGGTGCCGACGGGCGCCGGTGCAGCCGGAGGGGGAGGGGGTCCTGGCACTTCAGGAGGAGTGCGGAGGCCGGCAGGGCCTCAAAATTTCCCTGAAGGACGACGGGAGGGGGGGGGACGGGGCTCCGGCAATAAGGGGTTCCGCCCTCCACTGGCGTCGGGCCGTAGGGGGAAGGGGGAACGCCCCCCATTTACACCCAAGAGGCAGTGGGGGAGGCAAAAGAAAAAGTAGTGCCTCCCACCACTCTTGATTAAAAAAAAAAAAAAAAAAAAAAAAAAAAAAAAAAAAAAAAAAAAAAAAAAATGAATAATACACATTTAAAATTTCTTCAAGTGAACTTGCACAGGGCAAGGGGCGCGTCGGCGGTCCTGAGCCACAAGTTCACATCGGAAGACCACCACATTGCCCTTATCCAGGAGCCGTGGGCCACTGAGGGCAATGTGATGGGACTATCTGCACAGAACAGAAAGGTAATTTTCCACCGTGGCAAGGATAGGCCAAGATCGGCCATTCTAGTAACTAGCCAAGTCAAGTTTCTGACCATGCCTGAGTTCTGTTCCAGAGACCTCACGACTATACTGCTTGAGGACAGCAACGGAGGAAGATGTGTGGTCGCCTCAGCCTACTTTCCAGGGGATGAGGACGAGCCCCCTCCGGTGATGGTGCGGCAGCTAGTGACGCAATGCCAGAGACAACGGCTGCATCTCATCATTGGGTGTGACGCCAATGGTCATCATCTGCTGTGGGGATGCGACGACATCAACAAAAGAGGTGAGTCCATTGTCCAGTTTCTGGTGGCGGAAAATCTCGCGGTCTTGAATAGGGGCAATGAGCCTACTTTTGTTACTCGGGCAAGGAGTGAGATTTTGGATATCACTGTGGCGAGTAGTTTCTATGCAAATAGGGTCACAGGGTGGCATGTGTCGGAAGAGGCTTCATTGTCGGACCATCGAATTATTGGCTTCCGGCTGGAGCATCCGACCTGCTTCACTGAGACATATCGGAGTCCTAAGAATACTAACTGGACTCTGTTCAACACTCTTCTAGCTGATGAGCTGGAGGACCTGAACACTAACATCCAGACAACAAGAGATCTTGACCGAGTTAATGAACTCGTTTGGGCAGCCATCCAGCGAAGCTACGAGCTAAGCTGCCCAGTCAAGACTGTCAAAACGAACAGGTCTGTTCCATGGTGGAACAGGGACCTGGGTTTCCTTCGCAGAGAAGCGAGAAGGCTTTTCAACAGGGCAAAACGGGATGGGAGATGGCAGGCCTATAAAGCTATGGCCAGCTCCTACAGCTGTGCCCTTAGAAAGGCCGGGAAACTGTCCTGGAGGAACTTCTGTCAGGACATTACGGAGTTGTCCGTGCTGTCCAAAGTGCAGAGGATCCTTGCCAAGGACAGACCAGCTGAGCTGGGCACCATACAAAAGGCAGATGGGGGGTATACCGGAAGCTCGGAAGAGACCCTGGAGGAACTCCTACGGGTGCATTTTCCTGGGTCTGCACGCATACACAGTGAAAGCTTTCCACATCAGCATACTGATGACTTCTGCCGTGAAAGGAAAGCCTTGTATGCAGCTTCTGGCAGGATATTTACACCCCATAGAGTTAAATGGGCACTTGGCACATTTAAGCCCTATAAATCTCCGGGCCCGGATGGGATCATCCCAGCCATGCTACAACATGGAGGGGGGGCTCTCGTGCCGGTGCTGGTTAAGATTTTTAGGGCCAGTTATACACTGAACCACATTCCTAGGATGTGGAGGAAGGTCAGGGTGGTCTTTATTCCGAAAGCAGGCCGACAGGGCCATGCAAAAGACTACCGCCCCATCAGTCTCATGTCCTTCCTATTGAAAACCATGGAGAAGATTGTGAACCTTGTGATCAGGGAAGAGCAACTAACCCAGATACCACTCCAGGCGGCACAACACGCGTATCAGAGGGGGAAATCCACTGAGACTGCTCTGAATGAATTAACAGTGTTGATTGACAGGAGTCTGGAGGCCAAAGAAGTAGCTCTCTGCTGCTTTATGGATATAGGTGGAGCATTTGACAATACGTCATATGACTCCATCATTAAGTCAGCAGAGGATCGAGATATCGATCCGCAGATCACCAAATGGATACACACCATGCTGAAGGGCAGGGTTGTATCCTCGGAGCTGGGGGGAGCAATCGTCAGCGCCATTCCAAGTAGGGGATGTCCGCAGGGCGGCGTGCTCTCCCCTCTATTATGGCTACTCGTGGTAGATAGCCTCCTACAAAAACTCAAAGACAAGGGCTTTGAGGTGGTAGGATATGCTGACGACATTGTGGTCATCGTCAGGGGCAAGTTCGAGGAGACAGTCCGCGAACGTATGCAGATGGCGTTGGATGTCGTACAGCAATGGTGCACGGAGGAGGGGCTATATGTGAACCCTGATAAAGTGACCCTTCTTCCGTTCACCAGAAGACAAAAGGTTGACATGCAGGAGGTCTGTCTGGGAGGCAGGCAACTTCCCTTCTGCACCAGGGCCAGATACCTGGGAGTCACCTTTGATCAGAAGTTAACCTGGACGCCTCACATTAAGAGGGCCGTGGACAGGGCCATCTTTGTTATGGCGTCGGGCCGACGCATGTTAGGGAAGACATGGGGCTTGAGCCCAAAGATGACCATGTGGTTATATACCACAGTGGTCAGACCGATGCTGACCTACGGGGCCCTTATCTGGTGGACAAAGGTCAGCCAGGCAATGGCTGTGAGTCAGCTAGCAAGGCTGCAAAGGATGGCGTGCATTGGGGTTACAGGCTCCATGCACACGAGTCCTACAGCTGCACTAGAGGTCCTTCTGGACCTTCCTCCCCTGCACATCCATGTGAGGAGGGTTGCCTTCCTGCAGGGAGTGAGGTTGTGGAGGAATGGCTTTTTAAAGCGGGAATCTGGGCGTACTCACCATGCCATCTTGAAGGAGGTTGCAGTGGATGAGTCAGCGCTCAGTGTTTCCGATTACATGGCGGAGACACGGAACTTTGATCTCCCCTTCAAGGTCTACATTCATGATAGATCAATTTGGACAGAAGGGAGGCCCCAATTCAAACGTGGGGCTATAGTGTTCTATACAGATGGCTCGGTCATGAATGGTGGGGCTGGATCGGGTATCTTCGGCCCACGAACGGAGATTTCAGAATCCCTAGGAACAGTCGCCACCATTTTCCAGGCAGAAATATATGCCATAAGCTCCTGCGCTGACAGACTGGTGAGTCGTCAAGTGAATGGAGCAAAAATCTACATCTTATCAGATAGTCAAGCAGCCTTGAAGGCACTAGCTTCTTTCACTATTTCGTCGAAGCTGGTGTGGGAATGCTTGACTAACCTCAAGACCCTTGCCAGGAACAATAAGGTTACCTTGCTGTGGTGCCCAGGGCACCAGGGGGTGGAGGGGAATGAACAAGCCGACGCTCTTGCTAGGAAGGGAGCGGCTTCTCTCCCTGTGGGCCCAGAACCTTTTCTGGCCACTACGGGGAGTTTTCTCCTCGGAGAGCTCACCAAATGGGAGAGTAAGAAGAGGACTGCCCACTGGCTTCAGGTCAAGGGCCTGAGGCAGGCGAAACAATTTATTCACTTTTCTAGGAAGAGAGCTAAGGAGCTGCTCAGCCTGGGGAGAAGGGAGATACGTATGGTTGTGGGGCTCTTAACTGGGCACTGCCCACTTAGATACCATCTCCATAAAATGGGCAAATCAGACTCCACTCTCTGCCGCTTCTGTGGGGCAGAGGACGAGACGGCGAGTCATGTGGTCTGCCATTGCCCTATGTTGGCAAGAAATCGCTTCTTGAATTGGGGCAGAACCTCCATCGATCCCCAAGACATTAAGATGGGGGAGATTAAGACTCTCCTCGCTTTTGCCAAAACGTGGTGGGGAAGGATTGACTTCCCAGCTGTGACTGGCATTGGCGATATGGCGCCAAGCCAGACTGGGGCTGCGACTCAGTAACTTACCGAGGGTGGAGCACTCGGGCCCAGACAGTGCCTGAGGGCTGGTAGGAGTGCCGGAACCAGGCAGATAGTGCTTGGTTTGGCAGGGCTGTTGGTATCGGGCAGACCTAGTGTCTGGGATGGGGAGGAGGTACGGCCTCCTTCTCCAGCTACAATAGGCCATTACGGCCTCAGTGGCTTAAACAAAAAAAAAAAAAAAAAAAAAGCACTTTCAATGCATAAATTATTTGTAATGCGCCAACCTACACACATTTTCGGGTAGAAATATAATGTTATCTTGGAATAAGCAGTTGATGAAAGGACCGAATACTATTACCCAACAGTCTCATTTTAAAACGACGTCGCCTTTGCAGTTTTAATGTACATACAAAACAATTTCTTCTGTAAGCCCTCATGATTTTTTAATGAGTTTATTATTAAAACATTGTTCATGGAGCTGTAATGTCCAAGAAATGTGTGATAGTTTGAAAAAAATTCGGGAGGAAATATGTCTCTTTGGAAAAAGGCAATGGTAATAGAAGACAACAATAATGATAAAGCAATGATAACACAACCGGATGGTTATGAACGGCCTGCCGCATTTTCGCACTCCCCTCCTCTACTTATAACCCCCTCCACTACTTAAATGCAGTTCCGCATTACCGCATTTCCGCATGGATGTGAACCCACCTTAAGGATTACGATCATATGATAAACAGTACTTACGGGTTATTCGTTTTTCAAGAATTCCTGCTGGTTACCTTCAAAAATTGCTTATTTTCTACTTCCAAGCAGTTGGATATTATATTCATGCGGTACAATCTAGGACTCATCCCGCACAACCCTTGGGGGTGTTATAGAAATCAGGTGAAATTTTTGGAAACGTTTCAAGATGTTAAATTTTGCACTTGTTAAACAGGAAAATGATCAAATTTTCAGGTTCATTGCAGTGAAATTGGTAGCATCTACGCAAGCGCAAAAATAAAATGTTTGAGACATCTGTATGTCCGTCTATAATATTCTCAGGGATTGTAAGCTAATGTCACTTACAGTTCCATTAAATTTAAATTTAAATGATTTCACACTGATAGAAATATTAGGATTTTGGTCGAAAGAGATCATAATGCTTTTGCTACTTCGGTGGATTCTGAAGCAAATCTGGCCTTTAAAACTGCTTAAACCCACTAAAAATTGCTGATAATCCAAATTTCTTATTTTTTAATGATGAAACATGGCTGAAACCTGTGAATTTCAATTAGAAGCATTTGGTCGACTTCGTCAAAATGTTAGAATTTGATCTAGTTAGAAAACTGTTAGTACCTCGTTTTGATAGTCGTAGGTGACCCGAATTTTCTCTCTCTTTTTTTTTTTTTTTTTTTTCTTTGACATGGATATGTCTTTGCTCTGGGGGGTCAACCAAAAATTTCCGTCACGCAAAATTTGTGTCACAATTTCAGTGTTTTGCACGTACAACCCAGCCGTTGCTAGGGGAATGGAACTTCCGCAGTTTTCATCGCACAAAAATCGTTCGCCACTCGTTGGAAAGCGCTTGAGTTATGTGATAAATGTTCACATCTCAAGCTACCAATTTCCCCCTCCTTACGAACCTGGCTACATTCCAAAACTAAGTTGATTGGACTATAAACAATTTTAATAAGCCGGTTACAATATTCTTAACGTAAAGCAATAGCATCATTTACTCCACTCCATAGGAAACATTTTCATCCTCTTGGCAATAGTTGAGGACAACTCGAGGACAACCGTTATGAAATCCCCAATCAAAGACTTATCCATGTAACATATCTGCTTGTAAAGCGGATAGTGGAACGACTTTTTTTTTCCCCCCTTCTTGTTTTGGAGGATTCAAAACACACTAGGCACAGGTTTTAAGGTGCTAAGCATGGGTATTATCAAATGCAACCAAAATGAGAAAATATATTCATGAGAGCCCTACAGAATGAAAACAAAGGTAGTAGAGGTGGGCGGAGTTTGTGTCTCCATGGCTGGATGTAAACAATTTAGGAAAATTAAGCACCAGTTCCAGTCTTGGTTAAAAGCTTTTATTGGCGACGTTTCGGCCTCTGACTATAGACCCTATTCATGCCTATAACACGAGTTTACGTGATATACTTATAATATAGTGGGCGTGGTATAGTATTATCTAGGTAGTTAAACCAAGAAATGAATGAACTGATACTAATAGTCTTAAGTCTTATAAGGTAGTTTTTGACATGAGTTGACTTATGGATCTAATTTACTTACCAAATTATATGCACAGATACTACACAGGTATATATAATAGGAATCACATCTGTTGGGTAGCCATTTTGTTTTTAAAGAATGATAGTTATTTGTATGTAGAACATGGAATGGAGTAGGTAACAAGGAATGGACAAGACTTTCTTTAACTTTTTTCAATTTTCAAGAGTCTATGGTATACTTTGCTTAAGTTTTTAGTATCCTGTTTGTTGTTCATAGCCGTATCTTTGTTTTTTAATATGAAAGCCACTTCCTTAATTTGGCGTTTTCGAAGGTTTTTTTTCCTGGCAATAGATATTCCAAGCATCAAAATTTGGTTGATGTTTGGTGTTGGCAACATGTTTTGCTAAAGCAGTTGTTCTTCAGCGGATGGTGTATTCATGGCTTTTTTGTGTCTCTAATATGCTTACTGGCCAGATTGTTGACTGGCCGGACGGCCAGTAACTCCCAGATAAATACCTATAGAACCCACAGTCAAGAACTGAAAAACAACAGCAGTATTCATCTCCAAACAATAATAACATACAACCTACAACCAGCATTTCAAAATTTAGATCAATGAATTATACTGGCCTACTCTCCACAAACATAAGCAAAAAATTGAAAAAACACCTTGATAACGGCTCAACCATTGTCTTTAAACATACCAATAATAACAAAATCCTGTTCAGTCAGTTGAAAGACCCATTAACAAATAATGATAAATCTGGCTTTGTATACCACATTCCATGTCATGGTTGCAACCAGCAATATATTGGAGAACCACAACAGTTGTGGAAAAATCGTGTTAGCAAACATATTAGAGACACAAAAAAAGACATGAATACACCATTCACTGAAGAACATTTCCCCACTGCTTTAGCTAAACATGTTGCCAACACCAAACAGCAACCAAATTTTGATGCTTGGAATATCTATTGCCAAGAAAAAAACCTCCGAAAACGCCAAATTAAGGAAGTGGCTTTCATATTAAAAAAATTCCAGTCATGCAGCATGATCGTATGAGCGAATTTTCTTAAATTATTGTGTTGTCTAATGTTAAATTGTTTTGAAATTTGAACTTTTTGATGACAAGCAAATTATTAACTATTAATTTTTCGACAAAAAACGTATTCTAAATAACAATCTCATATTCAAATAGAGGTTTTGAATTTTGACCTTTTTTTGTAGTTTTTATAGGTTTTTTAAACAAATTTTAATGAATTTCAAGTACATTTTTCGGCATAATTTTTGAATGTTCTATTTCATATTTAATAGCTTCATTTGAGCAATATTCTGCCATGAAATGCCTATATATTCAACGATTTTTATCCGTTTTTGGCCATTTGCAGTGATTTTTTAAAGTACATTTTCTGAAACTTGACCAATTAAATGTGCTCAAAAAGTGCTGGCCAACGAACTCATCCTTTCGTGTAGAAAGCATGATTTTTTTGGCGCAAGAACGGAATTTTTATCTCAATCCTAAGGAGAGTTATCGTCTGGAATGACACATAGATACAAATGAAATTAATTTTATTGCTCAAATTCGTCATATTGTCTGCAAAAAATTGTTAACTATCAATTTTATTGCTGAAAAATTTGTTCTAAATAACATTCTATTATTTAAACAAAAATATTGGATTTCTAGAATTTTTTACACTTTTATCGATTTTGTAGCACATTTTAATGAAATTTAATTACAATTTTGAGCATAGGTTTGAGCTTTAACTTTTAAATTACCAACTTCATAGTTTTGATAAAATTTATTTGAGTAATATTCTGCTAAAACAATAAAAACACCGATGTTTAGCCATTTTTAGAGATTTTTGAGTACATTTTTTGAAATTTGACCAATTTAATGTGCTCAAAAAGTGTTGTCCAACGAACTCATCCTTTCTTTTGAAATGCTTGATTTTTTGGCGAAAAAACGAAGTTTTTATCTCATTTCTATCGAGAGTTATCGTCTGGATATACATATATATACATATATATACATATAAAAAAGCGTTAAACTCCAGGAAACATTTCAAAATGCCTCAAAACAGATTTCGATGAAGAAAATTTTTGAAAATTTTTATTTTAAAATTATTGGAGCCCTTGCAATAGCTTTATTTTCTAAGAAAATTCGCTAAAACAAAGGAACGGCTATGAACAACAAACATGATACTAACAACTTAAGCAAAGTATACCATAGACTCTTGAAAAATGAAAAAAAGTTAAAGGAAGTCTTGTTCATTCCTTGTTACCTACTCCATTCCATGTTCTCCAAATAACTATCATTCTTTAAAAACAAAATGGTTACTCAACAGATGTGATTCTTATTATATATATATATATATACCTGTGTAGTATCTGTGCATATAATTTGGTAAGTAAATTAGATACATAAGTCAACTCTTGTCAAAAACTACCTTATAAGACTATTAGTATACTACAAACAGTTCATTCTTGGTTATAAACTACCTAGATAATACTAGACCACTATATCATAAGTATGCCATATAAACTCTTGTTGTTATAGGCATTAATAGGGCCTACAGTCAGAGGCCGAAACGTCGCCAATAAAAACATTTAACCAAAACTGAAACTGGTGCTTAATTTTCCTAAATACAAAGGGTTTCAACAAATAAAAGTGAGTACTGAGTTCAACATCTAACACATGCAATATACTTTTCCTGTATAGTTTATTGAACATTTGGCTCACTATGTTAAGGAAGTTTGGTAACCTTGATTTTTCTCTCTGCAGAAAACAGAAAAGCAACACGAGATATAAAGAAAGTGTTGCGAGCAACAAGGCGCCCGTTCCAACCTCGGTCGGAAATAAATAATTCCTATTCAATATCGCCGACAGACTCCCGCACCTTTCCTGCAGTCTTGGATTCAGAATCTGGACTTCTCTCAGCGGATCCAGTGTATGAAAGAAACGTTTTTTCCAACGTTTAAAATACTCCAACTGAGTACAGAAATATGATTTGAAAATCAGTGTGGAAAAGTTACAGTTTTAGAGGTTTTAATTTTGGTTTATTATTGCCAACAATAAACCTTCGTAGACGGGAAGATATTGGTAGGTAATGCATGCATTATTGAGATGTCCCTTTTAGCGAATTTTTGAAGAAAATTAAGCTATTGCTCTCTCCTCAAAATTTGTAGAATGTGAATTTTTGAAAAAATTTTATGCAGAAATCCGTTTCAGGCTATTCTGAATCATATTCTGAAGTTTAACGCATTTTTTAAATGTATGTATGTATGTATGAATGTATATATGTATGTATGCATGTGTCATTCCAGACGATAACTGTCCGTAGAATTGTGCTAGAAATTTCAAACAAATTTTAAAATGTTTAGGACACAAAACGAAAGTTCAAGTTCGTTGGCCAGCATGATCGGATTACATCTTCGGGTTGTAATTTTCAAAAATGTAGTTAAAAATTTCAAAATAGCCTGTTTTTTGCCATTTGTTGTTGCGAAATAACTTTTCCGGCATACTAACATGTGGTGTATTCGGAATCAGCGTAAAATTTCCTATAAGAATACGTATCAAGTTTTCAAAAATTTCAAAGTTGAAAAATCAGTCAAAAATCGAAATAATGCCGTTCGCTAGTTGTAAAAATCGGTAATATTTGTATGAAACATTGTCCAAATTCAGAATGAACTACTCTTATGGAAGTATCCCCGTATAACTAATCCTAGAATACTGTTTAAAACGTAGGTAGTAGGTGCTTGTTTGGAAAAAAAAAAAAGTAATCACAACCGAGTTTACTCTGTGAAATATTCCGTCCTCAGATTCTCTCGGTCGCTCTCTTTAATGTTTTACGCTCAACTGTTTTAGGACTTGATGTAGTTTTAATACTGACTGTGGCTTAGAAAATATCAGCCGTGAAATTATGAAGAAGTTCTATTTATGTACGTACTAGCATGCAGACCCAAGGCCTCGCTCCGTTCGGCCGTCATTAGCGACTGAAATGTCGAAGATTTCTTCAAAAATTCGCTCATGGGGTCATACTGCATGACTGGACTTTTTTTTCGTTTGTTCAAACTTGAAGCTTACATCTATTGCTGCATCAAGATGTCCTCAAACTGCTCAGTATTGAAAAAATCACTAATTCAAGTCACAAAACATCATAAATTCGTTTTTTCGAAATAAATTTTTTGACCCAGTATCTGACAGCCACATTTTTTGTTGTACCTGCGATTGACACCCTATGATTGACACAGCAGTTCTTCTGCAATGAATGATTCTTTGTATCAACAAAACATTTTATTTCAACATTTTACAAGTAAATTGAGCATTTAAACTTTGTTTTATTAATCTTAATATAAAATTACTACGAGTATTCATAAAGACAAAGTCTTGATACCATGGGCACAGTACGATTCTAACGGTAAACTAGCAGCTTGTGAGTTCTATGTAGTTATATAAATATAAAAAGTCCAGTCATGCAGCATGACCCCATGAGCGAATTTTTGAAGAAATCTTCGACATTTCAGTCGCTATTTACAACTAGCGAACGGCATTATTTCAATTTTTGACTGATTTTTCAACTTTGAAATTTTTGAAAACTTGATACATATTCTTATAGGAAATTTTACGCTGATTCCGAATATACCACATGTTAGTATGCTGAAAAAATTATTTCGCACAACAAATCGCAAAAAACAGGCTATTTTGAAATTTTTGACTACATTTTTGAAAATTTCAACCCGAAGATGTAATCCGATCATGCTGGCCAACGAACTTGAACTTTCGTTTTGTGTCCTTAACATTTTAAAATTTGTTTGAAGTTTCTAGCACAATTCTACGGACAGTTATCGTCTGGAATGACACATACATACATACATACATATACAGGGTGTCTCAACTTAAGTAGGCAAGACTTCAGGGATCAATTCTACAAGTAATTTGCAACATAAACTGTCTCCCAAAGTGTTATGTTTCAGAGGCTTCGTTTTCGAGTTATTGACGATCTAAGATTTTTTTTTGTGTTTTCGACCTTATCTCCTAAAAATGGCTGTGACCCCATCATTCTTCGAGTATTCTCAAACCTGAGGATACCGTTGGAAAGGACGTTAAATTTACTATCTTTTTAATGTCAAATCATAATTATTCAAGAGAGTTAAGATACCGAAAAAAGAGGTCAAAGTACAAACTTTGTAAAATTATAAAAATTTGGGTTTTTTCAATCTGATTCCTCCCTCCATAAAAAAAATGAACAGTCGTTTGCAAGAACAGTAAAAACTTCCAAATTTTATCAGCTTTCTAACGGTATAGCCAAAAAATTGATAAAAGTAACAACAAGGAGAGAAAACGGCTTTTGAATGCGAAAAAACGTGGTATTTTTAACGAAAATCGATGGATTTCAGGAAAAAACGATCTCCCACAACTTTATGATTTAAATGTCGAATTCTACGTAATTTTTCACGCTGAATCGAATGGTGACACTTGCAGACCTCTACGACTAACGAATAAGGGCGAAAGTGCCCTGTGACCCTCGAAACTCAGAGAAGGGCACTTTCGCCCTTATTCGTTAGTCGTAGAGGTCTGCAAGTGTCACCATTCTATTCAGCGTGAAAAATTACGTAGAATTCGACATTTAAATCATGAAGTTGTGGGAGATCGTTTTTTTCTGAAATCCATCGATTTTCGTTAAAAATACCACGTTTTTTCGCATTCAAAAGCCGTTTTTTCTCCTTGTTGTTACTTTTATCAACTTTTTGGCAATACCGTTGGAAAGCTGATAAGATTTTGAAGTTTTTACTGTGCTTGCAAACGACTGTTCATTTTTTTATGGAGGGAGGAATCAGATTGAAAAAACCCAAATTTTTATAATTTTACAAAGTTTGTACTTTGACCTCTTTTTTCGGTATCTTAACTCTCTTGAATAATTATGATTTGATATCAAAAAGATAGGAAATTTAACGTTCTTTCCAACGGTATCCTCAGGTTTGAGAATACTCAAAGAATGATGGGGTCACAGCCATTTTAGGAGATAAGGTCGAAAACACGAAAAAAATCTTAGATCGTCAATAACTCGAAAACGAAGCCTCTAAAAAATAACACTTTATGAGACACTTTTTGTTGCAAATTACTTGTAGAATTGATCCCTGAAGTCTTGCCTACTTAAGTTGAGACACCCTGTATACATATATACATACATACATACATAAAAAAATGCGTTAAACTTCAGAATATGATTCAGAATAGCCTGAAACGGATTTCTGCATAAAATTTTTTCAAAAATTCACATTCTACAAATTTTGAGGCGAGAGCAATAGCTTAATTTTCTTCAAAAATTCGCTAAAAATAAAGAATGAATGACAAGAACGAATAGAGATCCATATTGACAGCACTGTCAATAACTGAGGGGAGCATCAGTTTGGGAACTAGTAATTGGCATTTGCATTTTCACATATTATCTTCGATTATTTCCCAAAAATTGATAGCATAAATGCAAGCTACACAAAAAACTGATTGAGAAAAACCATGGAAACAATCGAATTTGAAAATGTGGAGGGCATGGTGAAGCAAAATAAAACGCTTACCTACCTAGCAAAATACAAGAAACAGCACCAAAGAAATTACAACACGAGGTTACGTTGGGTAACCTTCTCCAGATTTCACAGAAACCTGCCTGAAACCTTTTCCTGTCTTTATACTTTACTGAGAAGGTATTTTGCCTCAAAATTGAAATGGACCAATTCCGTAAAACACTTTTAAATGCCTTATTATTAAAACTTCTTGGTGAGATGTCAATTACTGGGTCCCTGTCAATCACTGGTCCCACCACTCAACAAATATCATGAATATGAACAACTTCACGACTATTTTGATGGATAAATTGTAAAATTGAACGAAGAAAACGGAAATTGTTCAAGGAAATAGTTCAAGGAAATAGTTGGAAATATTGGGATTTATCGCTATCTCCTCCAGCCTATCACTATGAAATCGGAATATGCATAGAATCTTATTACGGAGAGACCAACATCTTCGAGCTAATAGTAAAATCATCCAGATAAAAATAATGTAGATTGGTTGAAATAGTACAATGTATTTACCTCTCCATCACGCCTCCTCATTATCAATCGTCAAAAAAATCCTTCATTTTCCGCAATGATAGATTTAGAAAAAAAGGATGGGAAAAAGGAAAATATGTTTTATTGCAACCTTCCCCTCCATTCATTTCCAAGCTTCAAAAGCGATACTAAACTGAGATCTAGTTTGGAAAAAATCACCACGAAAATCAAGGGGGAATAGTGAGAACAACGATTTGACAGTATTCATTCCCGCCATTCGTTGAGCTTAATTCAGTGTACAAGGATAATTTATTTTAATCAATATTATTGAAAGAACGAAGAATATATTTTTGCAGATTTCTTATAAATAGCTGTTTAACTCAAAACATTTGGTTGCTAGGAAAATAAACAAACATCTGTGGAGTGTGAAAATAGTTACTGGTCTCAATACCTCCCCCGGTTAATTACAAGTATTTTCAAGCAGTGTTGGGCATAATCTTATCGTCGAATACGAATACGATTGTAATCGTGATAATCATTCGTTGATTCTGAGTCAACTGCGATTATATTCGTATTCGTGTAATCGTATTCGTCTGTTGGCGATTGCACGAATACAACCCATGAAAATGCGTCACAGTCATCAATTTCAATAGAGCGTCCCTCCTATAATATGCAAAGCCTTGATAATATTACCTAGCTTCAGAGGGACGTCCTATTGAAATAGATTTGAGACAAAAAGGCTGGGCTCCAATAGTTGAATTCGCTTTAAGGACGTCCCTCTGAAGCTAGGCAATATTAACAAGGCTTCACATATTATAGGAGGGACGCCCTATTGAAATTGATAACCGTGACGCATTTTGGTTTATTATTTCCAATAATAAGCCTATGTGATCGTACAGCAAAAAATTTTTATAACCCCCCCTCAAACTTTGTCACTTTACGTTTCAAGGTGTGTAGAATCCAAATTTGAAATGTCCGTCCGCCGTTCGCCGTCCGCCGTCCGGGCCATAAAAGGCAGAACTGACTTAAAAAAAACCCGTTCTTTCGCACATTGACTCCATTTGGGGTCTAGTTGGTCCTAACGTTTAACCATCCCGATCGCTTTACTCGCATAGATGCTATGGACCAAAAACGGCCGAAAAAGTGTCTTTTTCGAGACTTTGAGTGTTTGACTGACGTGTTAAAACTCCAACCTAATCAACCACTACTGCGCAAGCTAATATTCCACGGTTAGGATAACAATGGGCAGTAGGACTTCGCAACAGAACACTTTAGGACTAGATCATGCACGACCACAACTGCACGACCTAATAATTATTATTCCCATGTTAGGACAAAATTGACTCATCTCAAAATGCACAACTTTCAAATGAATTTTGATGGAAAAATATGAGTGATATGATAGTGTAAGCGTAATAGGGCGGTGAACCTCCGGTTGTGAGGTAACGAGACCTAGGGAGTACCTCCAGGGTGGCGTGGAAAACTTCCTACACTTGTATTGCTTTCGAATTTCATGTTCCTTCGAGGCATGAATATACGTTTTTTTCTAGATCATATTTGTGTGTTAATACCAATGCTTTGCCTACGCATATTTAATAACAAATCCTCTCGACTTTTCGTACGTCCTTAGATAATGATATTATTAAGGCAATGATTATTTGAATAGATAGGAGCTCAAATCGAGAAATATAAACATACCTATGTATTATAGAAGTATAGGTTGTGGCAAGGAGTATAGGAGTCTGGACGGTCCTTATGACGTACGCAAGCCAACTAAAACTATGATCATACTTAATTGAAAAAATAATAAACCTTTGTGGAATAATTTGCAGCGTTTTTATGGGTTGTATTCGTGTAATCGCCGACAGACGAACACGATTACACGAATACGAATATAATCGCAGTTGACTCAGAATCAACGAATAATTATCGCGATTACAATCGTATTCGTATTTGACGATAAGATTACCTACCTATGCCCAACACTGCAGCAAATGATGCAATGTGAGTAAAAACTTAAAATTTTACCTGACAATCGAAGTTGGTCAGCGCCTACGACAACTTCGTTCTTGTCAGCAGAGAAGAGCGTCCTGCCTTGTAAGTCACTCACTTTGAACCTGGACGCTTTGGCTTCTAACCGGTCGTTACCTGAAACAGTAAGGAAAACCAAACTTGAATATGGAAAATACCAATAAATATGCGTACCGAAATTACAAACTATTAACATCATGTGGGTTTAGAGATCTGGAGAATTCCATTTATTTTGTTCTTTGGCTGATTGGCTCCTCATCTGATTGGATCGAGGTTATTTCGCGCATAGTGGAAAATTTTACTTATAGAAAAAATTGAAAATTACTTCAGAAAAAACTTCTTTTGTCATACAGTTTTGTTCTGCATCACATTAGAAGCCAAATGCATTTTTGGAGGCATAGTTCATTCTGCGCTTTGTAGGGGGGATAATGACCGGTCGTTATTGATACATTTGCATGTTTTCAATAGAATATATGTACAGTTTCTTTTCTCCAACTTTAAAGTGTCTCCTCGATTAGAACCAAGTACGAATCACAAGCAAAGATCCTATAAGAAATTGTTTGAAACGACTTCAGGTAAGCAGTTTCTTTGCGGAATGACCATAGTATTATCATTGTCATAAGGCCTTACTCAAATTATAATGTGTGAACACGTAAGTATATGTACAGGTCAGTTACACCAACGTATTGACGGATAGTGGTTGGCAGATCAAGAAATTTGTCAACTACTTGGTATCAAAATTCCCAACTGCCTTTTTGTTCTCCTTTGTTTTCAAGGTGGTAAGATGGGTTTTAACCAGGATATCTTCAACTTCAAAAACTCCAGTCTTGCTTGCACTTCGCAACGAGTTTGGGTGGTCAGATCCTAACAAATAGGAATTTCATGAAATTAAGCCCCATGGAATGATGGAATGATTACAGGTAATCTTGACTCAACAGAACAATTATCGACTGTTATGTTCGAATAGGTTCGGAATTTCGTCATTGGTTAAGAATTCCACTTTAGCGCGAGTGCAGAAGAAAGAAGTTCTTTCAAATGTGATAAAATTCATGGGAAATCATTTCCGGTTCATTAAACTGTCCTTACATTCGGAGCATATTCAGGCCGTTAAATAGTAATGAATCGGTGTTCCAGGAATTCCACGTTAGATCGTCGTGGGATTGCTCACATGCTCTGGAAGCAAGGAAACTACTGGCTGTTGTCCAGGAGTTACCTCGCAGTAAAGGTGGAAAATTTCAGATAGATTCAACAGCAATTTGGAGTAATTGAGGAGCTGACATGGAAATGCATTCAAGTCCAAAATACAAAAAAAATTGTTTGTCGAAATGCAAGTAAACAGTCACATCAATGGCCTCCCGTTAATATTTTAGTTTTGACGACTGTCGCTAGATCGCATCGTAACAAGTCCTGACACCTTTGCATGGAGAAGAGATGATGTCCAACGAATCTTGAAAGAGTTCAGAGGGAGTTCCAATGAAATTTGACTTTATGACTTAAATGCATTTCCATGTCAGCTTCTCAATCATGCCCGGGTTAAGACAACCATGAATAGAGTCAGAGACAGCTCTGTTATTTGAAACTGATCTTTTATATCAAGTACTGTGGCAATATTATTTTTCCCAGAGTCTAATTGGGCATCCCCCTTATAAGTCGATCTTACTAGCCTGTACAATAAATAGAATATCAAAACGAAAAATGAATAAAAAGTTCTTTATATGTTTGACTTAGTTCTGCTGTGGATTCGTCATTCATGGCTGAACGCGTATAGATGACTTCAGATCGGTTGAATACAGACGTTTTGAATACCTGGATATACAAGAACGAGCGATCCATCCATATTAATGACTGGGTTTCATGGAAGAGATTACGTCGACAGAAAAGTTTTGAGGAGGTTGAGAAGCTCTACAACAGCTTAGTCAACTCTCCAGCTTATTTAGTATTCATCCGCCTCATCCGTCACGCTTTTGTAAGAGAGGCCTCATGCGATCTTCCTATTCATCAACTTTCAGCTACAGCGATCGGAAAGGTCGGGCTGAAGGGTTTTAAAAGGCGACTTTCCCTAAATAGGGATCGTTTTCGTTGTACCACTGAATAAGCCGGACATCAAAATGCTAATAGGTCTGCAGGTTATAATTCCCCGTCGTGGTTTCTTACAAGCTTGTCATTCCTCCTCCGCAACTTGCAAATCGATTTGGTTGACAACCCAACTTCAAAATAATATACCAAAACTACAGTTGGTTTACCGAATCACTGTAAACATGGTATATACCATTTCAGAGGTAGAATAGGACTGAGTGTGAATAAGTGTTTTTGCATCTCCTTCACTACAATCCACAACCTTCACACCCTCGTGCTCGACTGCTCAATTAGAGGAAGTTATGAAGGACTCGTGCTATTTCTTCCCCTCACAAAACAGCTGATCTAACTTCCCTAAACTGCTACTAGAGTGATATTAAAATTTTTTGTCAATTTTTTTATATCCAATGCAGGAATATATAGCTCCGATGAGAGTGTACATAGCAAATTAATCGAGGAACAATCAGGTTTTTTGTTGAGTTGGAGGCTGATCCTGATTACGATCCCGAAACAATTGATGATGAGGTGAGTGATGTCAACGAATTTGACGTAGATACGGTTGAAGAGGCTATTATCTATATAGCCGTAGCCAACCACGAGGAACATGAAAACGTTGACTTACAGGGGACCAGCAGGAAATGAAAAGGAGGAAACACGAAGGGAGGAGAAAAGAAAAGGAAAACGGACAACGCCTATGAAAATGACAATAATAACATTTTAGCGAATTTTCTTAGAAAATAAAGCTATTGCAATGACTCAAAAAATTTTAAAATAAAAATTTTCAAAAATTTTCTTCATTGAAATCTGTTTTATAGCATTCTGAAATGATTCCTGGATTTCAACGCTTTTTTATATGAATATATATATATGTATATGTATATATATATATATATATATATATATATATATATATATATATATATATATATGTATATATATATATATATATATATATATATGTATATATATATATATATGTATGTATTTATATATGTATGTGTCATTACAGACGATAACTCTCGATAGAATTGAGATAAAAACTTCGTTCTTTCGCCAAAAAATCAAGCATTTCAAGAGAAAGGATGAGTTCGTTGGACAACAATGGAGCACATTAAATTGGTCAAATTTCGAAAAATGTATCCAAAAAATCACTAAAAATGGCTAAAAACGGCCAAAAATCGTTAAATTTCTATTTTTTTGCAGAATTTTAGTCAAAACTAAATTTTCAACGATTAACTAGGACATTAAAAATTTTTGCTCAAAATTATGATGAAAAACGTACGTAAATGTCATTAAAATTTGCTAAAATATCTATAAAAACTGCAAAAAAATTTAAAAATCAAAAATCCCTTTTGAATCAGTGGAATTTTATTTAGAATAAGTTTTTTGCCATAAAATTGGTTTTTAACCATTTCTGTAAACTAAAATTGCTCCAATTTCAATGCAATTTAACATACTATAGTACGATAGATAGTTTATGAAAATTCGCTCATACGATCATGCTGCATGACTGGAACTTTTTTAGTTTCCATTGATGGAGACTTGGCTCGAGGAAGAGAAGATAGAAGGATAGCTGAGAGTGAGGAATGTAATTCCTATTAGGTATAATAAGACGTATTCTTTGTCTGGGGTCAAAGTCTATCTTGTCCTTGTCAAAAAATTAAGTCGAATGCGTTGTTTTACCTAGGTATAAGGTAAAGCTCACTTCTGAATGTTGGCCGTTTGTTCCCATAATAAAAACAATGATTTTTGAGATTTAAGGTGTCGATTTTCTCTTACTACCTGCTATACGTAAAACAACAATGGAGTGGATTAAACTATACTGAGGAATGCCATCTCAATTTAGAAACACTTCAAATTAGTTGAATTAACATGCTATCTCATTTTATGAACGAAACCCTGATTAATTTATGTGTTTTGCAGAGGAGTCAAAATGACTCCTATTTCTTCCGACGAAGGGGGTCCAGGTATTACTTCCATTCCAGGGTTAAACGTCTACCAGAAACAAGGGGAAACAATTTCTGCTACCTCATTTTGTTTGTTCATCGCCGATTTCAATGGGGTTTTTAAGGATAGGTCGGGTATGTACTTATTCGAGTAGACTCGGAAATAGACATTCTTCTGATTGAATATGCTGATGACCAAGCGATATTTGCTGATTCAGTACCTGATCTTAAAAAAGAATTAAAGATTCTGAGCGAATATTGTGAGACTAACAGCCTCCAGTTAAATACATAAAAAACTGAAGTTCTAGTGTTCTATCGTGGGAGGTTCAAGTATGGGCATCTAGTGCTTGATGTTGATGGGAGACTTATTGAGTTAGTTAAGTATGCAAATTATTTAGGTGTAACCTTTAGTAGCTCATCTTTGTTTTGCGAAAATTCAAAAGTAATGTGTTCAAAAGCAAGAAACGGTGTCAGGCGCAGTTATCTCATCATTTGTCAAATCCAAAGCGGCCTCGTGAAACACTGTGGGATCATGCTGTTCAATTCCATTGTCCGTTCTATATTATTCTCTACGGAGCGGAGGAGATCTGGGCGTTGAGATATTGTCCTGACCTAAAGAGTACAGGTAAAATTTTTCAAATGGCTTTTAGGTCTTTCCCTTGGTACACCCAGTGCATACGTCCGATTAGAAGCGGATGTCCCGAATTTGATGGATCACCTTTTAAAAAACAGTCGCAAGTGGTTAATAAAAATTACACAAATGGAAAATCATAGATAACCTAAGAGATTTTTGCACGCTCTTGAAAAAATGGAAAAGTCCAACAATAATTCTGTAAGTAGGATTTAATTGGCTGACTCAACCTAAGGAACTTCTTATAAAATGTGGCCACCGTACTCTCTGGATATGAATCCCATCAATCATGTTTTGGATATGCTCCACAGAGCAGCTCAAAGTCGACCAAATGTTCCTACGACCGTCCAGGGACTCAGGAAATTTGCTGTTCAAGAATGGCGCAACTTGGACAAAGACTCAATTAATCAGCCTGTTAGCGTACGAGCATTAATTCTTTAATTACAGGAGGTAGCACAGACTACTAAAGTGATTTTTCATGTTTTTTTGACAATTTTTAGAAAAGTGAATTTTTCAGTTTTTTGCCGTTTTCTAAGAAAACAAATTTTTCAAACGGAGAAATTTATTGAAATAAAGTGTTTTCTTATGTTTCTATTTTGTAATGGGATACACTTTTCAAAAATCCAAAACCCAAATTCATCCCCTATTCAAACCCATATTTATTTATATTTTTGACTTAATTAAGGTGATGCAAAATTTTTTTTTTGATGCGTGTATTATTACCTTAGACATGCATACAATAAGAGCTGCATCAGAAGGCGTTGGTGGTTTGGGAAGAAAAGTGATCCTGGACGGAAAGTAGAGCACATACTATACGATTGGTGTTTTGTTTATTATTTTCAACTATGAACCTTTGAAATAACGTTCCCAAACCGAGCGATTGAAGATGAATTTCCAGGTTGTTTTGACTTAAAACCATAGCTTTGCATACGTATTTTCAACTATGAACCTTTGAAATTGACTAAGAGAACTAACTCAACTTCCTCCCTTCCTAAAATTTGTTGTTTTACGTTTGTTTGAAGATGCATAACATCCAAATAACGAATCCAAAACCGTCCCAACTACATTCTCCCCAGATCACTTTCCACCCAAACTAGTGATGGATAAAGTTCCTCCTTCTTGATTCTTGAAAACGCTGCAGCTGGAGGTATCCCTGAGGGTTTATTCAACTTCCAGGATATCCTCTGGGTGTAGCAGGTAAATCACCTCTCACCTTTGAAGGAGTATCCGCTCTATCCATCACCTCTCGCTGTCACAAACTACTAAGGGAAAGGGAAGCTGCTGTTCAAGAATGCCGCAACTTGGACCAAGACGCATCAGCCTGTTCGCGTGCGAGCTTTAATTACAGCCTGAGGAGGTAGTACAGACTACTACAGCGATTTTTCATGTTTTTTTACAATTTTTAGAAAAGTAAACTTTTCAGTTTTTTTTTTTGTAGTTTTCCAAGAAAACAAATTTTTCAAACGGAGAAATTTATTGAAATAAAGTTTTTTTTAAAGGTTTAAGCCACACTTCAACTAGAAGGGCCATTAGCGGCATTGAACAAGGTATCTAAAGGGACACTGGAAGTGGCACGATCCTAAGGGGAGCCATGTTGCCATCCTTGACTAAAAAGGAGCGCCATCATGGACTCCACTGGCAACTCGGAGGGGGAAAAAAATGAGGGGTACAGTGATGACCACTGTTTAGCCCCCAAAGTGGATTTTAAAAAACCCAAAAATAAAGTAATACAACTAAGATTAGATGTAAAATAGGCTAATAACTATATACATGCAAATATATACAATCAGCAAAGTGTTTCTGTTGTTTTTATTTCATAATTAGAAACACTTTTCAAAAATCCAAAACCCAAATTTTTCCCGTGCTTATTTTTGACTGAATAAAAGGGCGATGCAAAACTTTTTGACATGGATATGTATTTTGGCTGGGGGTCAAGGATATTTTCGTTACACTATTTTTTCTCCACACAAAATGCAACGCTCTGGCACTTTAGATTATTATTGACTCGAAAAGTGAACGCTAGGTAGAATTTCTATTGATTTTTCAAGTACAACCACTGAGTTACTAGGGAAGAGTAACTCCCATAGTTTTCATAGTAGGAAAATCGTTCGCCACTTTTTGGAATGCTCTCATTTTATCACAACATCTCATGCCATCTAATCCATTGTAGTGTCAAGGAATGCTAACTTATTACCTAAGTTATTAACTAATATTGTTTTGTAACCATAATGGAATAATCTTGTGAAAAGAAGGCACTAAATGGTTGGTATACAATTGAGTAGTAGGTAGGTAACTACTACTGGTAAGCAGTAGGTACTAGACATATCAATGATCTTTTGTTTTTCCCATCGGGAGAAATTAAAATGCATTTTTGATGTGTGTAAGTCAAATCACCATGGAAATTTAACTTCAATCGTTCGGTTCGGGAACGTTATTGAAAACGTGGGGTTGATTACTGTATCGCGATGAAACCTCAAAAAGGCGAAAGGAGAAAAGAACTCCGAGTTTAATGTCTCACTCAAATGAAGCGTGAAGAGACTGAAGGGCTGAAGGGCCTATCACAGAGAGAACGTCTACCTTACCGACTCCCAGCTCAACCTTACCGACGGTCCCCACCTAATGAAAGCTGAAAAGGGAAAAAGCTACAGGTGGCTCCCCGTCGTCATGGCGACCTTGCCAAGCACCCCAAAACCTCCCTTTCCACCTATCTCCCCCGGCATGTTAATCCCCCAGACAAGCAATTACACCCTCCCCCTCCCCATCCTTTTCACTGTCAGCGGCATATTTTTACCCCCTTCCCCCACCCCCTACTGTTCGTTGTATTTCAACCCCCTCGGGCCATTTTATGAGCAAATTGGAGGGCGATTTTAAGCCTGTTACACTCTCTCCCTTTACCCTTGAGACCTCTGGATTACTTTCTTTGTTGTTTTCTTTTTTCTCACTCTCCCCTGCCTACACCGAAACTGAAAGGATGTTTCAAACATTACCCTTTCCATCGTACATGTTTCCAGAGTATAGATTTTTCATTCTTTCATTCCGACCAAGCATCTTCTTAGCTCGAGGCGATCATTTAATAACGTTAACGTTATACCATTTCTTCTAAAAACAATCCCTCTCATGCAAAAGCATTGCTCGTTTAGCTCGGTATCAATCACCATGATAATCAGCTGTCAGATCTCGTAGAACTCCCACGAAAAATATACATATTATATAATTATGACAACATGATGACAGGTAATAGATATTTTTTAAATTATGACGAAGGATTCTGGGAATTTTACTAGCTTCAAAGGGTAATTTGAGCTATACCAAACACCAACAGACGTTCGTTCGGTTCATTATTTATCGATAAAAACCTTTTTTAGCGAATTTTCGTAGACAATAAAGCTATTGCAAACCTCCAAAAAATTTTAAATCAACATTTTTGAAAAATTCGAATTGAATTGAATGAATTAAATCGAAAAAAAATTGAAGTCCGTTGTTTGACATTCTGAAACGAATCCTAGAGTTTAACGCTTTTAGCGAATTTTCTTAGAAAATAAAACTATTGCAATGGCTCCAAAAATTTTAAAATAAAAATTTTCAAAAATTTTCTTCATCGAAATCTGTTTTGAGGCATTCTGAAATGATTCCTGGATTTTAACGCTTTTTTATATGTATGTATATATATATATATATATATATATATATGTCATTCCAGACGATAACTCTCGATAGAATTGAGATAAAAACTTCGTTCTTTCGCCAAAAAATCAAGCATTTCAAAAGAAAGGATGAGTTCGTTGGAAAACACTTTTTGAGCACATTAAATTGGTCAAATTTCAAAAAACGTATTAAAAAAAAAAAAAATCACAAAAAATGACAAAAAAGTCCAAACATCGGTGTTTTTATTTATTTATTTTTTTTTTAGCAGAATATTACTCAAATAAAGTTTATCAACTATGAAGTTGGTAATTTAAAAATTAAAGCTCAAGCCTATGCTCAAAATTGTAATTAAATTTCATTAAAATGTGCTACAAAATCGATAAAAATGTAAAAAATTCTAGAAATCCAATATCTTTGTTAAAATAATAGAATGTTATTTAGAACAAATTTTTCAGCAATAAAATTGATAGTTAACAATTTTTTGTAGACAATATGACGAATTTGAGCAATGAAATTAATAGTTAACATTTATTTTGCAGACAGTAAATTTCAACTTGAGCGTTGCTAAGTGATGGGAGGCCGAAAATCATAATGTGAATATCGTAAACGTTAGCGTCTAAGACGTCCAGAATAATTGAAATTGATTTAGCGATGCAAAATAGTCAATTTTTACCGAGTTGTGTCACAACAATCACATGTGAACTCTGACATGTCTTGAAGAGTGGTGGCAGGAAATCATAAAATGGATGATAACGCAAAACATATGTACAGTGACTAACTCCTGCAACCCATTACCATCCATTATAAAACTAAAGGAGCTATGTAAGAAATTGATGTTTTGGTTTACCATTGGAAAATGTAAAACAAATGGTACTATATTCATATACACAACAAATCAATATACAACAATTTATATACCCAACATTTACACAACAAATCATTTGAGTTTTATACCTCACCACTTTACTCCACTTAGACAGGATGTACCTAACGTCCTTCAAAATAGCGATAAAACAAGCATTTCGTTTCAACATTTAATCATTTAATAACATCGCCTTAGCTTTGCACCAGGTCACATAACGCCGCAAATAGGTAGGACTTATATCGTTACTATAATGTGCTGAGTTCCTGTTAGGTACTACTGTTATACGGACTCCAAACCCTAACAGGCCTCTAGTAAATATATACTTATATTACATCATAACATAGAATAATTTACGAAAATTCGCTCATACGATCATGCTGCATGACTGGAACTTTTTTCATATGTAATATACCTATATATATGTATATATTTATGAATATAAGTGTCATTCCAGACGATAAATCTTGTTTGGGTCGAGATAAAAATTCCGTTCTTGCGCCAGAAAATCTAGCTTTTCGAACGAAAGGATGGTTGGTTCGTTGGCCAACACATTTTGGGCAAATTAAAGTAGTAAAATTAAAAAAAGTGCTAAAAAATCACTAAAAATAGCAAAACTATCAAATGGTGCCTTTAAATCTGTGTACTGTCTGTCTCCTTGTCAATAGTAAGAAATAAGTTTCTTTTGGGACTATTTCCAATATAAGAATTTCCATAGCAGGCAATCAGCCTGTTACAACATTCATGATAGGTAAACAAGGAAGCTACAACCAACTTGGCATACTTTTTTTTTTCTTTTTTAAAATTTTTATTACTTGTTTTTGTTTTTATTCACACTCATTTATGTGATTGAACGGTTTCATTCACTCACGTTGATGTAGTATTTTCCCTACCTAAGATCGTCACTTAGATAGAGCGATCGGAGAATGTACAGGTGTTCTCATTTGATCCAAAGCCATTTTTCCCATCAATAACAGATGAGAAAACACTGCAATAAATTAACAAAGTTTTCAAATTTTGAAACTTTCAGCCTCTAAATTTTATTCGTTAGGATTGATAGAATGTAATGCCAAGGATTCAGTTCCCAATAAAATATATCATTTTTGACATAAGTTTTATAAACTTTAGTCCAGTTGTTTCGGAGAATAGCTCCAGACGGTGTATGGCCTAACGAAATTTTAGATTCTGCCCACCTTGAACGGATACAAAGGTTCATTATTGAAAATTGTAGGTAAACCAAAATCACCCATTGACTCAAAATTGTCTTCCCAATCTAATTGAATAGCGGTTGAAAGTCATAACGATCATTTGGAGGATACAAGGATGGTATTCGGCGTAATCAATACTAGGTAGTAAAGTTATCTGACCGTTAAGAGAAAAATCGACATCGAGTCATTTGATAGATTTATTGGAACAATCATTAAAGAGATAAAAATTCAAACATTCATAAATTGAAGAATTTTCTTACTATTGAACCATATTCTTTTTTTCGTATGGTTCCACTTTGCGGTGCTATTCAAACTTCTAAGATAAATAACAACACTCAGTTTTTTTTCAATTGGAGTGTCTTAATACTAATGTTTTAGTACAATGGTGTTTCCAAATGCTGTTGATTTACCATTTCAGCGAATTATCGTAGAAAATGAAGCTATTGCAATGGCTCCAAAAATGTTGAAATCAAAATTTTCAAAAAATTTCTTCATTGAAATCCGTCTTGAGACATTCCGAACCAAATCCTAGAATTTAACGCTTTTTCACACACACACACACACACACACACACTTTTTTTTTTTTTTTTTTTTTTTTTTTTTTTTTAAAAAACCTCCCCTCAAAGACGGAGGGGGCACGCCATTAAATTGGAAAATAACAAATAAAATAAAACAAAGTGGGGAGGACGCCCAGGTTTACCCGACGCCGGCTCTAGGGATAAGGGAAGTTGCAGGACGAGGAGGAAGAATGGGATGAAAGGAAGTGCCCCTATAGAATGACCACCAGTTCAAGTAAGAACCCCTCAGGACGCGGGTGGTGATACCACGGAGTACTCCTGCAGAGATGCCCAACTCGAGTAACTCCGTGGCGCTTTTCCCGCACCACACCCCGCGCCATGACACCGTCGCGGCACTGACCTTGATGTTACTAGGTGCCACTCCTTTGAGCTCAGATATCGCTTGGCGCAGATCATTTCTATCATATTTACTTTTCTTAGCCCGCCAGGTCTGCTCCATGTCCACGCTGCCACTGACAACCTGGACATCCAGGATTATGGCAGACCCATCGGGCTTGATCGCAACGATATCTGGCTTCTTGCCCCGGTCACTCGGCATGTGGTATAGTCTCTCCCTTTCGACATCCCAACCGCTAGATGACAAAGCACCTGCTATCTGCTTGGCAACCGCATCGTGACGTAAAATGCGGCCACCGTGAGTACGAGGACACTGCTGCACCACATGATAAAGATTCTCATTTTTACCCCGACAGGCGCGGCAAAGGGTGTCTACTGTCCCGCGACTACTCCTCGAACACCTCACCGAGGTGGCTAACGTAGCCACCCGGACGGCGTGAAAATGGCGATAGTCGCGGGCCCCAATGCCCTCTGAAGCCCATTCCACCCACTGGGTTGAAATGGGGGATTCAGAGCACTGTCGGAGTTCTTTACCATCTACTGACTCATGCAGTGCAGCAGCGAACTCAGCAGATGAGCTGGGTTTTGGAGCAGTTGGTGTTGCTCGATCGCACCACAACAACTGCTGCCGGACAAAGTCCAGGTCAGCAGCAGTGCGGGCGACCTCCCAGCTCGAGCCCCTAAGGGCAAGCAGGCGCTGGCGGCGTAATGATGGGATGCTGGCAGATAGAGAGACAATACCGAGCCCACCGGCCTTGACCGGTGCGTGGATGTAAGCACTTGGGACACCAGGTGGAAAGCCTAGCCAAGAGCGCACAGCAGAGCGAACTTCACGATCTAACTCAAGCAGCCTCCCCGCAGTAAGCCTGCCAAAGACTAACCCATAGGTTAGCTTTGGCAGTAAGTACGTGCGAAGGAGGCGCAGCTTCTGCTGTGGCTTCAATGGAGCCTTGGTGACACGAGCTAATGCTCCACCAAGGTCCACACGGCTTGCGGCTATAGTGGCCACACCCATGAAGTCGACCCCAAGGTACCGCCAGACCTCCAACACGGATCGGGCAGGGATGGAAGTTTGTCCTAAGACAAAACACTCCTCATCCACTACCTTCACCTTATGCTGGCGACCCGACGGAACCAAGGAGACCGACCCACACTTAGCTGGGTTGACCACCAAACCACACCTGGCTAGCTGCTCAGCAAATGCGTTGAGGGAGATCTGCAAGCCCTCACGGGTTTCTGCGAGTAGGATGACATCATCAGCAAAAGCTAATGCACCTACTCGCACCCCAGGGGCGAGATCAAACCCTATTTCAGCTGGCAGCTTACACAAGGCCGTATCCACGACCAGGTTGAAGAGGAGTGGCGACAGAGGATCCCCCTGGCGTACCCCGCGCCCAATAACAACATCCCCTGACATCTCACCTCCTGCCTCGAGGACCGTCACGCCTTCGTGGTACAGACAGGCAACATACTCAATTAAACGAGCAGGTGCCCCGACACCACGAAGACAATCGGTCAGGGCAAAGTGGCTAACTGTATCAAAGGCCTTAGCGACGTCCAGAGCGGCAAGATGGAGCTGCCGTTTCTTGATACGGGCCAGCGAAATGACAGTTTGGAGAACTGTTAGATTCTCCGCTGTGCCATCCGCTGGCCGAAATGCTCTCTGGACGTCACCTATGACACCAGCCACTTGGAGGCGAGATGCCAGAACCTTTTGGAAGTGGCGGAAGACTACCGACGAAATAGAAATTGGACGGTAGCCTCCAGGCCCACTTCCCCCTTTCTTTGGGATGAAAATTGTGCGGGCACGGGTCAACGCTTTCGGGGGTCTTCCAGATAGTAGCAACAGGTTGAGGATGAGCAGCTTAACATTCTTTGGAGCTTTATTCCAGCGTCGGGCGGAAATACCATCGGGTCCAGCAGAAGTGGAGTTTTTGACACGGCACTTATGTGCCTCGTCATGAAGCACTGGTGTGCACATGATGCTGCGTAAGGAATCCCTGGTGGAAGCTGGGGGTACCACTGCCTCACCAGAGTTGTGGCTGGGAGCACTCATAAGTGGCTCCCAGTAGCCCACTAACTCCTGGAGGGGGGGCATAACTTGTTCTTCCCCAGCTCCCTCCAGTACCTCCGCAGCTGCACGAGCCGGATGCTTCCTCCACAATCTCTGAACACGCTGGTATTCCCGCCTCCTCGCTTGCTTAGCCGCTCTGCGACCTCCACGAGGCACCACATTAGGGGGAACTTCTCCCTGGTGCCTCGCCACGGTCGCTTCCTCAACCTGCGGGAAGATCCTCTGCACATAGGCCGCGACCTCGTCCTCCAAGCCATTTGGCCCCTCAACAGCCCGCCTCGCCAGATCCTGCAGGTAGGCACTCTCATAACCAACAATATTGCCTACCTGCTCCCCGAGCCTCAATACTTCAGTCTTCAAGTCTGAAAGAAGACCGGAGGTCACGGGGGAGGATTGCTGAATGGCGGGCTGTTGTCCCACGTCTGCCGGAGATGCGGGAGAGGCCCCACTGCTATTTGCCAGGATTGCATCCTGGACAAGCTGCTTGTAGTGGGGCCTCAGGCGAAGAGATTGAATGGCAGAAAGCGTGCGCATGGGAAAACGGGCTTGCAAGAAAACATTTATATTGCGTACCCCATTACGCACTGCTTCCGCCTCCTCTGCTGCCATTCGCCGCAAATCCTCAGAAGCATACCTGGGCCGCTCTCGCTCTATATCAATTGCAGCGTTGGCCTGTACAGGATGCTTCTGCCAGACGTGGGCACTGAGGCCCCGCTTGGAACTGAAGGCTCTCTCACAGTGGGCGCACTGATGGACATCTCCAGGGGCATTGGAAGAGGAAGAAGGATAGGATGAAGAGGAGGAAGAAGAGGGAGAGGAAGACCGACGCCCCTGCCTGGGGCGCCCCCGAGCGCCTCCCCTAGAACCCCGCATGCCAATGGGCATGGGGGGGTTATGAGGCTCGGCTGTGTTTGTAATCATAACAAGGGAGACGGTAGAAGAAGGGTCGGGAGACCCGTTGACACGAGCCTCCCCCCAGATCGCCATTGGGTCATTTTGCCACCCTCTGTTCACCCAGAGGGTGCCCGGGTTGCACGACGGGGACGTATGACCTTGACTTGGGTAGGGATTTGAAGGAGCTCCGAAGAGATAAAAACACCAACAGTTACCCTACCCCAGCAACCCCACACACACACACACACACACACACACACACACACACACACACACACACACACACGTGCACGCACACACGCGCACACACACGCACACACGTCATTCCAGACGGTAACCCTACATAGGATTGAAATAAAAATTCCGTTCTTGTGCCAAAAAATCAAGCTTTGCAAACGAAAGGATGAATTCGTTGGCCAACTCTTTTTGAGCACATTAAATTGACCAAAACTCAAAAAACATGCTGAAAAATCACTTAAAATTACTGAAATCGTTGAAATAGTTAAATTTATAGTTTTATTAGCATTTTAGTCGAAAGAAGTTTATCGACGATGAACTAAAACATTAAAAAATTTATTCACTAAATTATGGTGAAAAATGTATTTAAATTTCATTAATAGTTGCTTAAAAATCTATTAAAAAACTGAAAAATTGCTAAACATCCAATATCTGTTTTGAATCGTAGAATATTATTTAGAACTAGTTTATTTGCCATCAAATTGGTGGTTAATAATTTCTTTGTAGTGCTCAAATTTCAAAACAAAGTGACATAATATAATACGATAATCTACGAAAATTTGCACATACGATGCCTGGAACATTTCTCAAGTTTTCAGTGTTGTCAGTAACAGTATTTAAGGTACAATGCTACATCACGAAATATATCGTATCTACTTGGTAAATGTGTAATGCTTATAGCTTTTTCTACATAGAATTCGAGGGGGGGAGGGGTGTTATTGCGATTCCTTAGAGAATAAAGGTGTAGAAAGAGTTCGTTTAAATTGTTTGGAATTTCGCACACTGTGTGCTCTCATATTCTTAAGTAGGTATCAGTTTTATGTAGAAAACAACTCGTTCTTTATAATATTTTTCTCTAAAAACAATTGTTTAGATAGGTATTTATAATTTAATTATAAATAAATTTTTTTTAGCAGATTTTAAAACTTTAATAAATTTTCCATCAAAATTTTGAGCTAAAAATGTTCATCTGAAAACTATTTCCAAGTAATATCCTGCTGAAATACTAGTACTAAGAACGACCTAGTACTTGGGAATTCATGGTTCCACAAGCTTCTTTTCTTTAAGGTTCAAGCCATGCTACATCAAATGACATAATCAATATCAAGGTGCTATAATTTCAACGGGAAATCAAATTCTCGTCTCCTGTAGATGGACTAGTGAAGCGTAGGTAGGTGACCATCAATTCTCATCAATTTTTTGTTGGTGGGTACCCAATCGTGAAACACTCAAGGCCAAAAAAAAAAAAAAAAAAAAAAAAAAAAAAAAAAAAAAAAAAAAAAAAAAAAAAAAAAAAAAGAAAGAAAAAAAAGTTTAGATATAAACAATAATATCATTGCAAAAAATTATCTACTCGGAATTGAAAACTTTAACGAAGGACCTTAGGTTAATAACGTTTATCTCTCCTAATCTTCCCAGATGAAATTATAAACAAATGATTCCTTCAGTATTATTGATTTTTGATTTTGGATCTGAGAGATCCGGCGCTGCATGTCACTAAAAGGGGGACCACCATTGGAGTGATAAGAAGACGCATCATGAATGAGAGTTTATTCGAGTGGGAAAGTTTCATGCATTTATTTACCTCACACATGTAAAGTTTTAGGTTCATTTCATGATTTCTTGTGCTTTGTAGCAAATGAATTTAGTATTCCCGTCATTTCCACTATCATAGGTAAATGACATCAACTTGTGAACATTTCCCTTGTTAAGCTTTTCGCCAGTCCTCTCTCTTTAGCAAACTCTCCAGAGTTCCCATGGCAAATGTTCCCACGCTAGAAGAGGATTGTTCAGACAGCCATTTCGCTTGATCGCTCAATGCACGGGCAAATTCTATTACATCCCTTCGTTCTATCAAATCGGTTTGTTAGTCCCTAAACCGCTCCACCTTTCCGTCGCTTCCAGGAGATTTCGGAGAGCATCGCTTTGATGAGAAACTGGCCTTTATATCTACGAGGGTTATCCAGAAAATAAGATTACAACTGCTGTTAGAAATCGAAAAATGTATAGGTATATTTCAATTAAATTTACAGGGTATCTTCTAAAATATGTGCTTATCATAATTTAATAATGATTCACAGGACGTTACAATTTTGAAGTGTAAACTTCTATAGGTGCACCACGTCGAAAAATTTCCGTCATGTTTTTTTCCGTCACGCTGTTTTGACAACCAAGCCGTTGCTGGGGAAATGAAACTTCTTTGTTTTTCACCCGACAAAAATCGTTCTCCACTCGTTGGAAAGCTCTCGATTTATCACGCATTTCTTTCGTACTTGTTCTTCTATTCATGTCGTAGTTTTATATTTATTTATGTTATAAATGGATATAGTAAACAATGCAGCTTGTTTTGTTGTCACTTGGTTGAGAAGTTAATCTTGCTTATAGTAATTGTAGACGCGCACCATAACAGAAAATTACCTACTTAGGTACTCTGTTCTAATTTCGATTTTTAAAACATTTATGTCGTAGTTTTAAATTTATTTACATTTACGAATTAGCGGGAAGAAAGCATGTTCCATGTTTTAGCATTTCAGCCGAAGGCTCAAGGCGGAAAGTTACCGAGGGTCCAGGGGCGGAGCCTGTCCACTTTTACTTTCCCAACATCCCAACAGAGTGGAAAGTAATGTCCAAATCGTCATAGAAGTTTACACTTCTCTGGTGTGGTCTTTAGCACACTTGGTTTTTTTTAAAACGCTTTGATTTCGAGTTATTTAACCATTTTTCCGTGATTTCAACCTTAACTCACTAAAACGTCCATAACTCCCTTAATTACCCAAATTCAAATTTGATTATACCATTGGAAAGAGTGTTGAATTTTCCTCCTCTAGGTAATGTACCGTAAACGTTTTTTTTCCGACCGTCACGTCACGGCGAAAATATTGATTTTTTGACATTTTATGTCTTTGCTATGGCACATAAACTAAAAAACCGTCACGGAAATTGCTCACGAAAATATTCTGATGATTTCCGCTTACAACCTAGACGTTGCTAGGGAAATGGTACTTTGTCGTTTTTCATCCCACAAAATTCGTTGACCATTCGTCTGAAAGCTCTCGATTTATCCAATCATATTATGTTAACTACTGCAAAGTGCGTGGCCAACAAGCTGAGTTATGAGCATGGTTATTTGAATAATTGTGTAAACTCAGGTGATCATTCTCAATAATTGATATTGTGAATATAATTGCAACCGCTTGTTAAATTCTGATGGTACGAGTCTGCAACCAAAGACATAAAATGTCCCAATTTCTATTGATTTTCACGTACAACCAATGCGTTACTGAGGAAGTGTAACTCACTTAGTGTAGCCACTTTTCGGAATGCACACATTTTATCACATCTCACGATCCTTAAGCCTTTGTAGTGTCAAGGAAAGCTGACTTTTGACCCTTTGTGAAGTATGAACCGCGACGTCTGAAGAAAATATATCTTAATGTCCATAGATATTATATTCTGTAGGCTGCAGGCTGAAACGAAGTAAAGCCGATCTGCCAGAAATCATGGTAACCTGGTTAGGATGACTAAACGGAGTTCGTGGATGAGTTAACGTAAAGCCAGATTCAATTTCTATTTCCGTAGTCAATTCCCAATAAGTAAATAACGATTGCCACGCCGATTCGTCCTTTTCATTATTGGAGAATGCGTGTATAAGCATAACACCAATGTGAAAACTAGGTGGCTGTAGTAAAGCACCAGATGATTCGTCATACCATGACACACAATACCAGCCATTTATATAGTAGAAATCGTAAACGAGTTCCACTATCCGCTTTACAAGCAGATACCATGTTATGTTACATGGATAAGTCTTAGATTGGGGATTTCATAACGGTTGTCCTCGATTTGTCCTCACTGTTGTCAAGAGGATGAAAATGTTTCCTATGGAGTGGAGTATTGTAACCGGCTTATTAAAATTGTTTATAGTCCAATCAACTTAGTTTTGGAATGTAGCCAGGTACGTAAGGAGGGGGAAATTGTAGCTTGAGATGTGAGCATTTATCACATAAATCAAGCGCTTTCCAACAAGTGGCGAACGATTTTTGTGCGATGAAAACTGCGGAAGTTCCATTCCCCTAGCAACGGCTGGGTTGTACGTGAAAAACACTGAAATCGTGACACAAATTTTGCGTGACGGAAATTTTTGGTTGACCCCCCAGAGCAAAGACATATCCATGTCAAAATATTCGACACACAGATCAGGTACGACTAATTTCAACTTGGTATTTTCTGTTAAATATTGACATTAATTGTTAATTAATGGTCACTGTCCATATCATATAAGTATCTGGTAGGATTAGGTAAACCCAATGCCATACGTTCTTTAGAATTTTCACCTGCCACAGCCTGATATGGACGATCACATTTAAACGCATTTACCTGTGGTCTATATTCATACGTTATTGGCGGATTTGGAGCGTCAATAGACAATACACCAATTCTTATATCGTCCATAAGCATGGGTAGACATTTAGTTGCCCCGGTTCCAGCTATATTGGCAGCGAATACGGTACGTAATTCACGTATGAAACCAAAATAGGTAGGCACATATAATTGGCCAGTGGCTCCTTGGGATGTTCTAATACGCGACACCTGGTTGCATAGAATTCTCCTCATTGGCCGTGTCTATCATGAAATTGGTTCCTCCGAATTTATTATTTAAACCAAGTTCGTAATTGTAGAATATCAAAGCATTGGCGTTAGCCAACTGGGCCGAACCAGTTGAAAACGAATATTATAGAAATTAATCTTAATTTAAATTAATCCCCGGCCCAGGCTCTCGTCTGTATTAAATGTTTATGTTTAAAAACAAACTTTGACGTGTGGTTCTCCATAGAATTAGGCTGATCGACATTACCCGCACCTCCCAGGTTAGCAGACTCGTGGTGGGATTCCATTTTCGAGGACGACGCACCTCCATCACTGCGTTCAGGTCGTTTCGCCGGCGAAGGTGAATAGTTTTCTTCAGACATCCGTAACTACTATTGCACTATTATCGTAGTTAATATCGTGTTACAGAAGAAAGATAACAGAAGAAAACAGGACCACAGCAAACTATACCGATGACATCAAACACAGACGAAATTTCAAGATACACACCATTCGCATTCCCATTTCAGTTCTGGTACATGTACAATTTATACAAAACCAATAAATGCATTTAAAAAATATATATATATATATATATATATATATATATATATATATATATATATATATACTCGGCCCTTCGGGCCTCGCAAGGGGCTCCGCCCCTTGACCCCGCCAGGGGGGCTTCGCCCCCCTGGACCCCCCTAATCTATACTCGGCGCTTCGCGCCTCGCCGGATCTTTTCTCTTTTCTACTGTGTAGAAAACGAGGATAATTTGCTATGCAATTCGTCTCACGAGAAAAAAAAAAAAAAAAAAAAAAAAAAAAAACGGCTTCAGGCCTGGCCGGGATTCGAACCCACATTCGTCTCACGAGAAAAAAAAAAAAAAATTTCAGGCCTGGCCGGGATTCGAACCCACGACCTCTCGCTTCCCATCTCGGGACAAAAAACGTTACACAAAAAAAGTGGACATTTTAAAAAAATTATTGGGGGTCGGCCTAAGAATTGCATAGCAATTAATATATATATATATATATATATATATATATATATATATATATATATATATATATATATATATATATATAAAGATATACATCGTGTTGCCATGAGATGGCGTTGTCCTCGACGTAGGGTCGTAGCTTAGCACGGGCATCGCATCCTGGACCAAGAAAGTGGTGATACGGTAAATGAGGCATGATAAAATAAGGAGGTTCTAGTTCTGAATTAAATAAATCTCATAGAAAAGATACACTGTACCAACAATAAATTACTAACTAAACAGGAAGGTGCGGGTAGTGTCGATCAGCCTAATTCTATGCAGTACCACACGTCAAAGTTTGTTTTTAAACATAAACATTTAAACATTTAATACAGACGAGAGCCTGGGAGGGGCTTAATTTAAATTAATATCCTGGCTCTAATATATGGACTACACACTTAGTACAAATTCCAACGGACGCTTTGTCTACATATCAGAATTTACGTCGCTCCCTTCAAATTGCAGTGTAAAAGTGGTACGGTCCAAAGACTTGGTAGGACTTCGAACACCGTTTCTAATGGTTCGGCCCAATTGGCTTATACTAACGGCAATTAATTTGATATTCTACAATTACGGTTTGTCCTAAACAATAAAATCGGAGGAACCAACGTCATGATAGACAAAAGACCAATGAGAAGAATTCTATGCAACCAGGTGTCGCGTGTTAGAACATCTCAAGGAGCAAATGGACATATTTTATTGGGTCATAGAGAATGACGATACACAACCAATGGCCAATTACATGTGCCTACCTGTTTTGGTAACATACGTGAATTACGTACCGTATTCGCTGCCAATATAGCTGGAACCGGGGTAACTAAATGTCTACCCATGCTTATGGACGATATAAGAATTGGTGTATTGTCTATTGACGCTTCAAATCCGCCAATAACGTATGAATATAGACCACAGGTAAATGCGTTTAAATGTGATCGTCAATATCAGGCTGTGGCAGGTGAAAATTCTAAAGAACGTACGGCATTGGGTTTACGTAACCCTACTAGATACTTATATGATATGGACAGTGACCTAAATACAATCAATATTCAACAGAAGATACCAAGTTGAAATTAGTCGCACCTGATGTGGTAAGAACCTGCGATAAATATAATTGCATTATTAAATCAAATTCCGTTAATTATGAGAACAAAGTACCTACTTCGCCCAACAGTCATATATCTTGTTCACCTACTTGGAAGTAAATACAGTCGTTGATACTTTTCCGATTTTAAAGTAGATAGTTACTTTTCTTT
This sequence comes from Adelphocoris suturalis, assembly GCA_030762985.1. NCBI lineage: Eukaryota > Metazoa > Arthropoda > Insecta > Hemiptera > Miridae > Adelphocoris > Adelphocoris suturalis. The sequence goes on from CM061049.1 coordinate 50,528,159, forward strand.
GTAAGCATTCGTCTTTACATTTCTTACTACAAAGTTGTATCCACCAACATAAAGATTCAGACAACAAGCAGGTGTGTGTTTAAGTAATAAGTTTGTATACAAAAGCTGTTGTCAGTTCAATAACAAATTGAGTACCTAGGTTAGTAGTAGAATTTGTGCTAGGTACCATCTCAGATCCTGGAAATTACCATTTGATAAAGTAGGGAAGGCACTCAAAACGAACTATTCCACAAGGCCTGATTACGTAAACTTGATGTAGCAAGATGAAAAATTGAATTATTAGACAAAAAAAAAAAAAAAAAAAAAAAAAAAAAAAAAAAAAACCAGGTGTGCTAAAGACCACACGGGAGAAGTGTAAACTTCTATGACGATTTTCTGCTAAATATAATAAATATAAAATATATAATGGAAATGATTTTTGTTGCCGAAAAAATCTTGTAAAGACCAATTTCAAAGGATAAACAATTTTTATTCAAACATTATTAAACTTTTCTTACACATAAACTAGTCACTTCGTTGTTTCTATATTTTCTGTTTACATTATTATTTCATTCTTTATTCATTAACCATCAACAATAGTGTTATTACAATCATCTGACGACTCTAGAAAAGAAATTATTGGCTCATGGTAACTGAAATAAGAGATAAATGTTCTTGACTCAATTTTGTGTAGGTAATTTTCTGTTATGGTGCGCGTCTGCAATTACTATAAGCAAGATTAACTTCTCAACCAAGTGACAACAAAACAAGCTGCATTGTTTACTATATCCATTTATAACATAAATAAATATAAAACTACGACATGAATAGAAGAACAAGTACGAAAGAAATGCGTGATAAATCGAGAGCTTTCCAACGAGTGGAGAACGATTTTTGTACGGTAAAAAATGAAAGAAGTTTCATTTCCCCAGCAACGGCTTGGTTGTACGTGAAAATCAAAAGAAAAAACAGCGTGACGGAAAAAACGTGACGGTAAAATCGTATTCACACCCCGCTAAATTTTTCGACGCGGTGCGCCTATAGAAGTTTACACTTCAAAAATAAAAAAGATGCCGTAATCGCGGCGCTCCCGGACGGTCACCCATCCAAGTACTAACCAAGCCCGATGTTGCTTTACTTCGGTGTTCTGACGAGAACCGGTTTTCAACGAAATATGCATTGGCGGATACTATTTTTTCTTGGGTCGAACCTACTTATTCGATGCCTATGAAGATAGCTGATAAAGCAGATTGTAAATCATTTCAAACTTCTTCAACTCGATCTCGAATTCAAGAGAATCGTGGACTTTGAAATATATAAGTCGTGTGAAATATATAAGTTTGAAATAAGTCGCGTACATATGTGTAAAAAAAAAAAAAAAAAAATACGCGAAGAGCTAGTATTTGCAGTAGCCTGCTCTAGACGCTGCTCAACGGAAAACCGTACGGGAAGAACAAAAACTTTCTTTTGTTTTTCATGGTATGAATGAACCGTCTGGTCCTTTATAGCCACCTAGTTTTCACATTGGTGTTATGCCTATACACGCATTCTCCAATAATGAAAAGGACGGAATGGCGTGGCAATCGTTATTTGCCTATTGGGAATCGACTACGGAAATAGAAATTAATCTGGCTTTACGTTAACTCATCCACAAACTCTGTTTAGTCATCCTAACCAGGTTACCATGTTTCCTGACAGATCGGGTTTACTTAGTTCCAGCATGCAGCCTATAGAATATATCTATGGACATTAAGGTATATTTTCTTCAGACGTAACGGTTCATACTTCACAAAGGGTCATAAATCAGCTTTCCTTGACACTACAGAGTCTTAAGGGTCATGAGATGTGATAAAATGTGAGCATTCCGAAAAGTTGCTAACGATTTTCTTGCTATGAAAACTAAGGGAGTTACACTTCCTCAGTAACGCATTGGTTGTAAGTGAAAATCAATATTTGTGACGTGACGGTCGGAAAAAAAATTTATTATAATTTTGTTGGTTAATTTATATCGAAAATCGAAGTTGCTTGAAATGCTTGCATACGAGTCTGCAACACATTGGGACATTTCCATGTGTGTTTTCTTATTGTATTTATTACTAGGCAGATCTCACCCGTGCATTGCACGGCGGGGCGTACAGATCAATTACATGGGCCATAAGGGAAACCGCCCACCCGTGGGTACTTAATTGAATTCGCGATCGTGTTGACTCATTGTTCCGACACCCGTGGGTACTTTATGGAATTCGAGCCAGCTAAGAGCCACTCAGCTGATCCGGACCGTCCGCATCGTCACGCAAATGTGCTAAAGAGACTACATACGAAATTACAGCTTCCTAGAGTGTAAAACATAGAAATTAGCTTCAAGAGCCACTCATCTGATCCGGACCCTGGGCATCGTCAAGTAAATGTCCTAAAGAGGCTACATAAGAAATTACAGCTTCCTAGAGTGTAAAGCATAGAAATTACCTATTGAAATGATTTAACCACCGCTTCACAAATCAAACCGTTCTCGCAATATTTGGATCACATGCTATGAATCAAATCATCGAACCACCAGCTCAATGAAATCATCAGACATTAACAAGCGGTGGCAATCATGTTCACAATATCAATTTTTGAGAATGATCACCCGTGGGTACTTTATTGAATTCGAGCCAGGCTACATCACCTAACCCCCTGGAGACTCGGCTTTACTTCGTTCCAGCATGCAGCCTACAGAATATATCTATGGACATAAATGTTTTCGTAGCCATGAAGCTCGGCCATCGCCCTTCATGCGCCAGCACCCACACTGGCCCAATCACCCAAATCTGGCCCAGAACATACCATTGTGTGGAAGGGGCTTTTCAAAGCAGTTGACAGAAGAGTTCAATTATTGTTAAACACAATTGCACGCAGGAACGGGTGGACATATATAAGTGCTGCTATGAAAATTAAATTGTGCTCACTGATACATGGAATAGCTTTCTTTTTTGAGACTACGAGATTCAACACTGTTGTGTTTTTCATCCATAGTTCTGCCCCATGAACCCCAACTTTACTTCGAAGAAGTAAAATATTCTTATGTAGTGAAAAAGTTTTTAATTGATATGCGAATCTCCGATCGTTTCGACATTGTTTATATCGATTCTGTGGTTGCTGTATTGATGAACCTCCATTGCTTAATATTAAAAGTAAATTAAAAAACTAATAAAAAATAAAATACGGTGAGTTCGTACTTGATACAAAAAAAATGTGAATATAGTTTTCATAACGGCACGTTTCTGAACTACAAACATGGGACATGTTACTAGTTTTAGTAACTAGTATTTCCCATGTGTTGCTATTTGTTCAATTTCAATTTTTTTTTATAGTTTGGGACCTGGATCTAACGAATAAAAAGAAACATCAACTACATAGTAGTAAAAAGTAAAAGTTCTATACGGAAGACCTATATAGTCTTGTCCATTCCTAATTCTAAGTTTCCATGCATTCTACTCGCAACAAGATGATTTCCAGACAATTAGTATCCGCGGTGTTTGCTTGTTCCATCCTCTCTTTAGCATTGTCTTTACATAAAGTCAAAATCAACCATTTGTTCGACTACACACTGGAATTCCTTCGGTCAATTGCGATTTCACGTAATGATTTTGAGGTAGATTTTCCAAATTGGGCCGGTTCTAAGGTCTTGAATTTGAAAAAATTGGGACAGTTTTTGCCACCATACCTGTTGAACGGTCCAAGTGATTCCGTAGAGATCAAATGGAGCTGCACATCTGGAAAACTGGGAAACTTGACGACATTGGTGAGGTGGGTAACTGGGTAATTCAAAGTAACTTTTTATGTAGAATACGGTTTTACGGAGACCTTCTTGCAGAAAATCGTCGTCTAACAACGCAACGACACGTAACAACGACATATACAGGAAGGCTTGTGACCGTGGCCTTGTGACCACAGAAGCTAATCTCCTTTGCGATTTAATCCATTTAGTTAATTTCTTTGTTGGCCTGTGATCCCCGAAGCTAATCTCGTTTGCTGTTTAATCCATGGAGCTCATTTCTTTGTTGTTGAAACTATTAATCATAGTCTGGATGAATGAGCTCCGGTGATAATTTCTTTGCTATTTAACCTTTGGATAGCAAATCGTTAAAAACATGAAAACTTATTCTACACTCACCACTTTTTAGCCTTTAGGCCCGAGGTGGTATTTTTTAACTTTCAGTCACTCTTAAAGCAATCATCGAGCGCTTAGCGGCATGTACTGATTCAATATGCTGTCAATATGCAATATGCTCCAATAACAAATTCATCAAATCAAATCATATTTATATATTTCTTTACCTTTTGGCCATTTTTACTTTCCAAACAGAGAGGGAAGGTTGAAAGTGTTGTACGCTTAATAAGCATCTCAAGTGAAAAATTGAGACGGATTAGGAATCCATTACAGCCTCTCATCAAATATATATTTCTTCACCTTTTGGCCATTTATTATTTTTAAAACAGAGATGGAAGGTAGAAAGTATTGTACATTTCACAAGCACCTCAAGTGAAAATTAGGACGTATTTTATGAACAATGAATCAATTACAGCCTCAAATCAAATGTATGTAAGTATACATTTCTCAACCTTTCGACATTACTACATTCCAAACAAAGTGGAAACGGGAAAATAAGGGCGGACTACAGCAAGGAAAGACCCTCGAGGGACCTCAGGACCACCCTTATTTTGGGAGCGTATTCCTTAAAATCTCAATACTTGATTGGTGAATTCGGAGGGGCTCCCCTCAAACTGTCTTTGCATTGGAGGGACGTTAGAGGGGCGACCCTCCATAGTAAGGGTGCTCCCTCCAACGTTTGAACTAAGGGTTGTCATTGCATTAGGAACTTCTACTGGAGGGATGCCCTCAAAAATTCTAAGGCCCTCATACGTCCCTCCAACTTCGAGGATCGTTCTAGCATAGCACCACTAGACATTAGCATTTCCTATATTTATACTGTTCAACGGCGTTGTGTGGCCATCCATCCGAATGGATGTTCGGTGTAGGTTTTTCCGTGTTCAATTTCAGAGCTGGTAGCGAAATTTACCATATATATTGTCTTATGCATGATTGCTAGCCTGGCATAGGAAATTTACTTTGCGATTCGAGAAGCTCTTAAGAGTTAACACAAAGAAACCAAATTTAAACAATGACATAGATTCACTCTGTTCGCGAGGGATGAGGATGTTGGGCTACCTGAAGAGGAATACCCGTGAATTCTCTGACACGGAGGCCATAAAATTTTTGTATGTCTCCCTTCTGCGACCTATTCTAGAATTTTCCCCAACAGTATGGCTGCCAATTTATAGTACTGCTAAGGGGCAAATAGAGCGCATCCAGCGTAAATTCCTGAGATATCTGTCCTTTAAGGCAGGTCGCGACTGGGAAGATTTCCATTATGACAGATCTTTGGTCGAGTTCTGCCTCTCAACACTGGAGCAACGGAGAACGGAGGCTGACATGCTCTTCCTGTTTAAACTCGTACGCAGCAGGATCGACTGCCCGCACCTGCTGTCCTTGCTAAATTTCAACACCCCTCAGTACGCGACCAGATCTTCGCAAACTTTTTACATCCGCACATCTTCTACGAACTACTTGAGAAATGACCCGATGCGGAGAATCCAAGAGACGTTCAACGGGCTATCTTACCCAGACATCCTCGCTACGGACATCTTCAGTTCATCTGAGGGAGAATTTAGGTCAGGCATTAGAAGATGCATATCCATGGCCCAAGCCTAGAGTGTCGGCAATATTGTTTTTGTATTCGCGAGTTTGCCAAATAGAACTGTGATCAGATCACTGCAGGATTTTCCTTCTGTTTTTGTTATATATTATCTACTAACCTTCTTATTGTTATTGAAATTGGGCGTAGCCCGTGTTATTTTCTAAATAAATAAATAAATAAATAAATAAATGACAATTATTCTATATTCCGAGACGTGTATTAGGTATATAGTTGTATGATAGACTCGGTAACAGTATGTTGGGTGTATCCGCCATAGAACTGAACTTGAGCTGAGTCGGGTCGATCCGATTTAGTTTTCGCGTTAAAACTTTCACGTTTGTCAATATCTGTTTTTAAGTTATTCCATATTGAGAAACTGCATTTTTTGTATTTAAGTTACATCATGTAAGTGTATTTTAGTCTGTATTGCAAGCTTATAGATGGTGTTTCTTTTTTGCAACTTTTATTGTTTGGTTTTCTACCTTTTCGACAATAACTTTCAGAACAGAAGACGTATATTTGACCGGTTATGGAGTTGAACATAAGGTGCTTCCAACGGTTGCATATGAAGATCTTCACGTAACTTACGAAATCTGCATTACATATGTCAACGGTAACTTATACAGGACCCTTCCGATGTACATCACAGTTATGGAAAACTCATTCATGAACGAAATCAAGCTCACAGGTATACTTCGGTGTTTCAATATTCTTCAAATTACAAGATTGTTTTAGATCACAGTAGGCGTGTAGATACGTATAGCCCATATTCTCGTGGCGTCACGCCTGGAGTAGGTTATTGTTAAGCCAAGGTCGGCCATGACTGCACCTATAAATAAATCGCAACTCGACCAACCTATTTTTCATCAGAAGTTTGTCATCTTATGTCAACCTAATTCGTGATTATAAAGCCACTTTTCAACAGTTTTGTTTCGCAAAATTAATATTGTAGTAATAGAAAGTTCCACTTCAACTAAGTTCCACTTCCAGCGCGATTATTGGTTGTACCCAACGATACCGATGTGAGGGTGAATAAGTTTTTATTTGGACAGGGACTAATTATTATAGTTAATAAATGTCCGAAAACTAAAGAAATTCTTTTGTTTAGGCTTTAAGAATAATTAACCTGAAAAATAATAGAGAAAAAAATAATTGAAAATTCCTCAGATCTCTGTACTGCTGCGTAGGTACATAGCCATTGCACAGGCAGTTTCATCAGCATTTTAAATACGTTCGTATTAGTATGATTGAGGAAGCCCTACTAGTTATATTGAATGAATGAAAGGGTAGATTTGATAGTTTGTCACAGTAAACAAGGCAGGTTGTTGCTCCTACAAACGAAACTACTTAAGTAGGTAGGTATGTATGCACATCCTACCAGATTCGCTGTTGGGTTAAAGTGCCTAAACAAAGTTGGTTTAAAATTGCTGATTAGCAAGTTTGCCAAATATTATATCAGAATATGCTATGCAACATGAATTAAAAACCAGCTGTAAGAAAAAAACCTTGAAATGCATTCTTATGAAGACAAGATTTCATAAAGACGGCATTGGCAATGAAGTTATGATGCGAGTTTTGCAGTTACGCAAATTTTAGGGACAAAAAAGTTTATTAGGTAGGTACCTACTTTCGTTTTTGTCTATAACGTACATGAACAAGTAATAATATACGGAAAGTACGTCCCTTTAGTTAAGTACCTACTTACTATTCTCGTCTAGCAGAGCCCTCATGGCACGTCCTTTCTCAAGACAACTTTCACAGCACTCTGAAGATTTTTAGTTTCTTAATCGATTCAAAGAACAGTACTGAATACATGGGCAATCCACAACATCTTCGCGGCTGATGTCTGGGACATCTACATAACACTTGTACGTCAACTCCCTAACACACATTTCATATGGATCTCGACCTCACAGATTAAATCTTGCGTTCCTAGAGTTTGAGGTCATCACCTAATAATAACTTGATGTAATTTGCATAAAATGTATTACCTTGCATTTATCACGAATAATGAAAATATTGACTAGTAACTAAGTAAGACTAGGTTATGCAGTAGTCCAGCCGTGTCTACAAATGGCGCAATTTCGCTTAGTTTACTCGTCACCATGACAACAAGGTGAAATAACTTCGACTTCGCCTTGCCTCGATGTAAGGATGCGCTAGTGTCGAAGTCTCGAGAATATCACCATATTTCATACTCAAATAAGTATGAAATACGATGCAGAGCCTTCAAGGGAACATTGCCAATCAAATGACAGTCAAACTAATCATAAAATGATTGCTGTAATAATCTTGTAATAATAATTATTTTTCTTTGGCAGGTGTGGGAGAAACGTGCGTTAGTAAAGCTACCAGTGGTCTTTACCAAAAAGTGGGCAGAACGACGGTTTCGACCAATGATATGTTTTTGAATAAAGCTTTCATTGATATTATGAAACCAATGTTCCCCCACTGGAGGTTCGTCTACGATGTGGTCATGCGGATCCTCAAAGCAATTGAAATAATGTTTGATAACAATCAGCTCTGCAGTTTACTTATCCCTGTGGCTAGGAGCAATCGTCAGGTCATGGAAACAATAATATTTTAACAGCTGTTTTAGAACGTCGTTGTTAAATAAAATCGTATTGAAACCAACACAAGCCATTTTCTTCGTGATTCCGAGAACAACTGTTGGGGTTTTTACATGGTATATAGGGTGAATCGATGTGAATGATAATTTCCTCATTTCCATGGTCTTAGAACAACGCAGAAACGAGTATTTTGACATGGATATGTCTTTGCTCTGGGGGGTCAACCAACAATTTCCGCGATGCAAAATTTGTGTCACAATTTCAGTGTCTTTCACGTACAACCCAGCCATTGCTAGGGGAATGGAACTTCTGCAGTTTAGACTAAAATTGGAATCAAACCACGTAATAATCACAAAAACCCACGTTTTTTGGGATTTATCTTCTCCATTTTCCCTCTCCATTATGGAATTAAAAATTTTCGAGGTTTGTTGCACAGCTAGACCGAAATTGGAATCGAACTGAGAAATAATCTTGGGATTCGGTTGATAGTTGTGGCCTGGACAGCGTCGACAAAATTTGTCACACAGACACACACCCCTGTGGTTTCAACATGGATATGTTTTTGGGCTGGGGGTCATTCTAAAACTTGCGTAACGACACCAAAATTTGTGACGACCCGGTACTTTAGATTATTATTAACTCGAAAAGTGAAGGCTAGGTAGAATTTCTATTGATTTTTCACGTACAACCTATGAGTTACTCGGGAATAGTAACTCCCATAGTTTTCATAGTAGGGAAATCGTTCGCCACTTTTTGGAATGCTCTCATTTTATCACAACATCTCATTACCTCTAAGCCATTATAGTGTCAAGGAATGCTGATTTATTACTCTAAGTTATAAACTAATATTGTTTTGTTACCATAATGGAATATCTTGTGAAAAGAAGGCACTACATGGTTGGTATACAAATTGAGTAGTAGGTACCTACTGGTAAGCAGTAGGTACTAGACATATCCATGATCTTTTGTTTTTCCCATCAACAGAGAAATTAAAATGCTTGAAAATTTATTGACATGGATATGTCTTTGCTCTGGGGGGTCAACCAAAAATTTCCGTGACGCAAAATTTGTGTCACAATCTCAGTGTTATTCACGTATAAAGCAGCCGTTGCTAGGGGGATGGAACTTCCGCAGTTTTCATCGCACAAAAATCGTTCGACACTCGTTGGAAAGCGCTTGATTTATGTGATAAATGTTCACATCTCAAGCTACCAATTTCCCGCTCCTTACGTACCTGGCTGCATTCCGAAACTAAGTTGATTGGACTATAAACAATTTTAATAAGCCGGTTACAATATTCTTAACGTAAAGCAATAGCATCATTTACTCCACTCCATAAGAAAAATTTTCATCCTCTAGACAACAGTCGACTGTTAATAAACAACTCATCGTAGTGGCTTCTCTCCACAGTTATTTTCAACATTTCTATAAGTAAACCGTTGTTTTGTTGGAATTAGTCGGGATGCGGCCATGCGGCCCAGGGATTTGTTTAAGGTTAAAGGATTTGTTTACAACTCTCGAGGACTACCGTTATGAAATCCCCAATCAAAGACATATCCATGTAACATGGTATCTGCTTGTAAAGCAGATAGTGGAACTCGTTTACGAGTTTTACACAAAAGTTTTTATTTTTAGGACGTCCCTCTGAAGCTACGTCTTCTAGTCAAGGCTTCATTGATAAAAGAAACGCCTGTTGGAATCGATCTAAAGGGAGACAAACCCAAGCATAAGAAAAAATTACCACATACAAATCCGTTTCAGACCATTTTACTCGTAAGACCAAATCCGTGATAGAAAAAAATAAACAATTATATTATTAAACAGAAACTCGTAAACGAGTTCCACTATCCGCTTTACAAGCAGATACCATGTTACATGGATATGTCTTTGATTGGGGATTTCATAACGGTAGTCCTCGAGTTGTCGTCGACTGTTGTCAAGAGGATGAAAATGTTTCCTATGGAGTGGAGTAAATTATTGCTGTTGCTTTACGTTAAGAATATTGTAACCGGTTTATTAAAATTGTTTATAGTCCAATCAACTTAGTTTTGGAATGTAGCCATGTACGTAAGGAGGGCGAAATTAGTAGCTTGAGATGTGAACATTTGTCACATAAATCAAGCGCTTTCCAACGAGTGGCGAACGATTTTTGTGCGATGAAAACTGCGGAAGTTCCATTCCCCTAGCAACGAAAAACCATCCCCTAGTCACGGAAATTTTTTGTTGACCCCCCAGAGCAAAGACATATCCATGTCAATTGAATTTTCATGATAAAATTTGCACCTATCTGATGTGCCGTCAAATGTGAAGTTAGTTCCAAGCAAATTTGATAAACTGGGGACTTTATAATGAAAACTCAATTTTCCTTTTATTTGGGCAGTACATTAAGTACCGCTGGCGTCAAACCGTTTGTAGGACCATCAAGTCCCCTTAACCTCGTATTCTACATACTGATCGAAAGGATAGGATCAACAATTAAAAAAAAAAAAAAAAAAAAAAAAAAAAAAAAAAAAAAAAAAAAAGTGAAATTGCAGCTTCCTAGAGTGTGAAGTATAGAAATTACCTATTAAAATGATTTAACCACCACTTCACAAATCAAACCGTCCTCGCAATATTCGGATCACCTGCTATGAATCAAATCATCGAAACACCAGCTCAATGAAATCAGAAATTAACAAGCTGCTGCAATCATGTTCACAATATCAATTATTGAGAATGATCACCTGTGTGTAAACAATTATTCATATAACCATGCTCATAACTCAGCTGGTTGGCCACACACTTCGCAGTGGTTAGGTAAATCGAGAGCTATCCAGCGAGTGGTGAACGATTTTTGTACGATGATAGGTAACTGGCGAAGTTAAAGTTCCGTAGCAACGAATCGCTTGTACGTGAAAATCATTAGAAAGTTTTCATAACGCTTTCTTCGTCACACTTTTTGTGTTTTGTACCTAAGCAAGAGCCTGCTGTTTGTTTCCAGCTAAAACCCTCCCTACGGTACGAATGGTAAAATGGTAATGAAGCACAATGAGGCTCCTGGTAACTAATATGGTACCCTAGTTTCCTAATACTACCTCATGTGCCTAAAGTGGACTGTATTTTTAAATATTATTGCACTATAATAACCAATGACTAGATGTGATAATTTGACTAGGATAAGTAAATAAATATGTGGATATAAGTAGCTTCGGAAGATTTATTAAACAGTAGGTATGTATCTATGTGAGGTAACTTGTTGAGATGAAGTTTCCTACCTATAGAGTGGCCACTGAAAGTCAAGATGTTGGTAACAGATACGTATCACAGATATTAGATAATTTCAGAAAAGTTCATTCCCATAGCTGAAGAGGTAGGTAGGTAGATGAAGAGAATGAAGGCCCAACTCCAAGTAAGGTAGGTAGAAGATAGGTAGATGTAGACGATAGGTAGAAGAAGAATTAATACAGCCAAAACAGACCTTAAGGTGAAATGAAGATAGAGATGCAATAAAGAAAGATCTCACCACAATTATCTCTTTATCCTGAGCTGGAGACCAGTCAGCATGCAGGTGGCACTGATTGGAAATGATGAACCAACCACGTACAATAGATATGTGGCAGTATCCACACCGGCAGCAATTCCCAGTGATATTTCGGGAAGGTTAAAGAAATATGCAGAGATTTGGTACCAAAATCGATCTGGATAATTGCTAATAATGCGCGGATGTTATAGGATACGATGATTTGAATGATAAAAAGGTCTGAATGTTGCAACGGCTGAACTAGAAGTATGATGGCGGCTAGAACATGGCAGGTTCCAGTCAGGGATGCACGGTGAAGCAGCTGATGCAGATGATGAAAACACAAAATCACAACTCACTCACAGTTACATTTTTTGATAATATAAATAATACAAAAAGGGGGTACAAAATTTCCTACATGAATATAATATACAATAAACTAGGATAAATGTAAATAATTTGTACAAGTTGACACTACAAAGAGATATACGGAGTAGTGGCAGCTACATGGTATAAGCCCATGTAGCTGCCACTACTCGAAGGAATTCCGTAGGCACTGGAAAGATAACTAAGATGAATCAACAGGTGTTTATAGAACTTAATGAATATATTGAATCAGTGTGGAGTGATGAAAAGACGGATATAATGAAGAAAGTAGGTGAAGTGATATAAGGTGATGGTTGAATGGAGGAAAGAATTTCATCTGAACGGTTGCAGGTAAGGTCTTAGTTTATGATTGCTTGTGTTGCTGATTCCTGAACGATGTTTTACAACCATTTTGAGTTATATGCCATAGTAAAGACATAAAATGTCAAAATAGTAGGTAGGTACTTTGATGTTTACTTTTGATTTTGTAACACGGGAGGCGGCAGAACACTGAGAATACACGTCGGAAATAAAGTTACATGTATTAATGTAACCATAGATCGAAAATCTTGACGGGATCAAACGGCCGACTTCTTTTAACAAAGGCCATCAATTATTTTATTATATTTTTATTTTATTTTATTTTTTTTTTTAATTCACGGTCCGCTGTTAACATTAGGACGTCTTGAACCTTGGAAGGCAAACAAATATTGGTACAAAGCCATAAATCGGGTGGGTTTAAAAGTTCTTAGATCGATGGAATCAATTGGTATCTAGATGCTCTAGTGAAAAAAGGTACTTGTGTAATTTTTTTTCTCTCTTTTTCATTCTGTTGAAATAAAGTGAATGTTTTTTTATAGAAGATGTATTATATGGTCCAGGATTCTTGCATGGCGTGTATAAGGTATGGTCAGCCTCCACTGCTAGCCCTCTCGGCTTTCTTCCGCCCCCCCCCCCCCCCCACCACAATGGCCGTGGTACGAATGATACTTATACGGATGATACTTATTCTCATCCATCCCATTTTATACTCCTACCACAACCACAAATTACCTGCTAAACAATCCACTCCATAGAGCACAACGCATATTCACTATTCCTTCTGTCTCCGAGAAAATAGATATCAGCACAGTTTCCCTTTATCGTTAAAAAAAAAAAAAACTTGATACTTTATAATTAGAAATCCTTGTTTTATTTTCTTGTTTTATTTTTATCAGTCATTCTTTTGCGTTCGCTTATCAATATGTCTGTACCTTTATAATTTAGTTAGTTATAGTTATTAGTTAGTTATTTATACTAACATTTCTCTTGTAATTGGGCTTCAGCCCGTATGTTTCATAAATAAATAAATAAATAAATAAATAAGTCAGTGGCTTATTCCTACTTAAATTTCTTAGGATGGGTATTGCAGCACCATCCTCCACTGCTAGCCCTCTCGGCTTTCTTCCCCCCCCCCCCCCCCCCCCCCACACCACCCCATTACGAATGATACTTACCTATACGGATGATACTTATTCTTATCCATCCCATTATTTGGGAAAAGGGCACAATCATTTTTCGATAGGCTGTATTTTGGTTTATTATTTCCAATAATAAGGCTATGTGATCGTATAGGAAAAAATTTTTATAACCCCCCCTCAAACTTTGTCATTTTACGTTTCAAGGTGCTTAGAATCCAAATTTGAAATGTCCGTCCGCCGTTCGCCGTCCGGGCCATAAAAGGCCTAAGAATTGACTTAAAAAACCCGTTCTTTCGCACATAGACTCCATTTGGGGTCTAGTTGGTCCTAACGTTTAACCATCCCGATCGCTTTACTCGCATAGATGCTATGGGCCAAAAACGGGCGAAAAAGTGTCTTTTTCGAGGTTTGAGTGTTAGACTTACGCACGCGCGCACGCCTAGCACGCTTAGCAGGGGGTAACGGTGGCTGGTGAGGGGGGTGAGCGGGGGGTGGAGTGAGAGGAGGCGCGTTCCGCCTCTCAGATAGTTCGCAGCAAATCGTTTTTAAATTAAAATTGCATTACATGGGCAGGTTGGATTCTGAAACCTCTGGATGAATAGCTGTTTACTTATATTTCTGCCATAGGTAAGTGGGGTGTCGTCACCAAAGTAATTTCGGACGCAGAATCGACTGGGATAGGTCCCAGATGCTTTTGGAATCCAGTGTACCTACGGTTTTAGTTGTAAATTACCCAGTGAAATCGGCCTCAAAAACTAGAGTGAAACATTGAGTATAACTACTTTACAATCCAAATACCTAACATGACGTGGGTCTTCCCCCCCCCCCCCAATATTATTTATATACGCCACTGAGTGACATCATGATTTATTTGATGTTCTAACCAATATCGCCAGAGTTAGGTTAATCCCTGTAATGCATGCATTATTACCATTATGTTTATATCAGTATATTATTCCCAGATGAAAGCGCTTCTTGGAATGGTCATCCTTTTCATATTGGGACTAAGTGTTTCTACGATGGCGGTCGAAGCGGAATCTGATGGGTAAGTTTTATATATGTACTTTACGTACCTATGAGTTGAAAATTTGAGTCGACAATTTTTCGGTTAATTATTTACTTATTTACTTAGAAAAAACGGCTCTACAGTCAGATCTATTAGCGAATTTTTGAAGAAAATTAAGCTATTGCTCTCGCCTCAAAATTTGTAGAATGTGAATTTTTGAAAAAATTTTATGCAGAAATCCGTCTCAGGCCATACGTCAATACCTATCATTACCTGCTGACATGGTATTGACGCACACAGTAAAACCACATTCGAAATATCTATGAAATCCATTCAAAAGTTCAGGTTTACTAATTCCCCCTCCTCCTACTTTTTTATCAATAAATTGAGAGGGCTTACGTGTACAAATTTATTTAAAATTAGGGAAACTGTTTTAAGGTCATTGGTGATGTTCGAATCAGCCACGTTCGACTGTAAGTTCATTTGGAAACACGGTACCTTTTAGCGAATTTTTGAAGAATATTAAGCTATTGCTCTCGCCTCAAAATTTGTAGAATGTGAATTTTTGAAAAAAATTTTATGCAGAAATCCGTTTCAGGCTATTCTGAATCATGTTCTGGAGTTTAACGCATTTTTTAATGTATGTATGTATGTATTTATGTATGTATGTATGTGTGTGTCATTCCAGACGATATCTGTCCGTAAAATTGTGCTAGAAACTTCAAACAAATTTTAAAATGTTAAGGACACAAAACGAAAGTTCATGTTCGTTAGCCAGCATGATCGGATTACATCTTCGGGTTGAAATTTTCAAAAATGTAGTCAAAAATTTCTAAATAGCCAGTTTTTTGCGATTCGTTGTGCGAAATAATTTTTTCAGCATACTAACATGTTGTATATTCGGAATCAGCGTAACATTTCCTATAAGAATATGTATCAAGTTTTCAAAAATTTCAAAGTTGAAAAATCAGTCAAAAATCGAAATAATGCCGTTCGCTAGTTGTAAAAATCGGTAATATTTGCATAAAACATTGTCCAAATTCAGATTGAACTACTGTTATGGAAGTATCCCTGTATAACCAATCCTAGAACCATGCTGTTTAAAACGTAAGTAGTAGGTGCTTGTTAAAAAAAAAAAAAAAAAAAAAAAAAAAATGTAATCACAACTGATGAGTTTACTCTGTGAAATATTCCGTCCTCCGATTCTCTCGGTCGCTCTCTTTAATGTTTTACGTTCAACTGTTTTCGGACTTGATGTAGCTTTAATACTGACTGTGGCTTAGAAAATATCAGCCATGAAATTATGAAGAAGTTCTATTTATGTACGAACTAGCACTCCACTCTGTCGTCAGTAACGTTAATCTCAAGGCCTCCCTCCACTCGGCCGTCAGTAACAAATCAAAAATTCGCTCATGGGGTCATGCTGCATGACTGGACTTTTTTTTCTGTTTACCTCGTTTTACCATGATATATGGCTAGTTTTCACTTTTTTTTCACAACTTTCCAGGATTTTTCGTTGAACACACTTCCTGATTAAATGCATCCCAAAGGAGCCTAATTTATGTGAAATTTATCGCGAATTCCGAATATCACCTCCATTATCCGAATTTTCCAATTGCACCACTTCCAATCTCCCGTTCTTTCAAAAAACTTGCGGTAAGTGTAGAAAAATCCCGGTTTTATGTAATTTTTTCTGCACACTTCATGAGCTAAGAATACAAGTTAGGACTGTAAAAATTGTTTTGGACCTGCATCTTGTAGAGGGGCTTCCTCGAATGAGACCATTCGGGCGTTTTTAGGTCTGAATATAACGGAGGTGCGATTTGTTTTGTCAGACATTATCACAAAATCACGACCTTCGACAAAAAGGGTTCAACTATTTAAGCGAACTCGAACGACTAGCGAGTGAAAAGATGGAACATGATGGAATTTACGTTTGCGCATGCGCAGAATGAAGTAGTAATTTGGCAACAATGAAACTGATAGGAGTTCATCTACAACCTAACCCGCGCATTCTCTGACAATTTCATCGAAATCGGATGAAAACAGTGGGAATTAAGGTCATTACAAGGATTTAACATGGGCGCATGCGCAGTAGCTATTAATGATTCAATCATGTTGAAATTGATGAGAGATGATCAAATCGTCATCCCCCAACTATCATCCGAATTTGAGCGAGATCGGACGGCTATTGCGTGAAAAAATGGAGCATAATGGAATTTACGTTCAAAACATGTAGGTACATAGCCTTTCCCTCATTCACAGAGAGATCTCTATATTTTGCTGCCGTCTCAAATTTCTAGAAGGCTCCTGATAGGACTGATAAGGATCTAGAGACTATTTCCTCATCATCCGAATACGAGAGATGGTGGGTGATCAGGTTGCAAAGTATGCCACCAGGTTTGTTCGTATCATAGATGTATATAAGTTAAAGGTATATGTGGGTCATTTCACGCGAACGGCCAAACTTTTTTTTCTCGATATTTTAACGAATTTTCTTAGCAAATAAAGCTATTGCAATGGCCCCAAAATTTTTAAAATAAAAATTTTCAAAAATTTTCTTCATCGAAATCTGTGTTGAGTTTCCTGGATTTTAACGCTTTTATATATATATATATATATATATATATATATATATATATATATATATATATATATATATATATATACCTATATGTATATACCTATATGTATATTTGTATAAGTATATATACATATGTATGTGTCAATCCAGACGATAACTCTCGATAGAATTGAGATAAATACTTCGTTCTTTCACCAAAAATCAAGCATTTCAAAAGAAAGGATGGACAACACTTTTTGAGCAAATTAAATTGGTCAAATTTCAAAAAATGTACTTAAAAAATCACTAAAAAAGGCAAAAAACCGCTAAAGTTAAAAAATTTCTATTTTTTAGCAGAATGCTACTCGAAAAAAATTATTCGAACATGAACTAGGACATTTAAAACTTTAAGCACAGAATTGTACTGAAAAATGTACTTAAATTTCATTAAAATAAGCTAAAAATCGATAGGAACACTTGAAAAAATTGTAAAAATCCACAAAATTGTTTGTTCATTGGAATATTACTGACAAAAAGTTAGTTTGCTATAAAATGTATAATAAAATTTTTATTTGTCCCCAAAGTGCTCAAATTTCAACAGAATTTAACATAAATGTAATACGACCATTTATAAAAATTCGCTCATACGATCATGCTGCATGAATGAAACTTTTTTTAAAAGTCCTGATTTTCTAGTATGCTGTACCCATTGGTAATACATGTCGCTCTCCTATCATTTGTTCTGTCCAGTGATATCAATCCCTGGAATTAATGGGAATCAAATTCATGATAGATAATGTGCGAAACAGAATCGACGACGATCCGAAAAAACGATAGATGAATATTAAATTCAAAGCGGTTTCATCAACCTAAAGCGAGAAGCAAAAGTAATGTACTTATACTTACGTAGTTGTAGAACAGTGCAATAATTGGTGATACCTTTTTATTACTAATAATTTGGACTCATTTCATGTTAAATTTTATACAATGGCAATTCATGATTGAGCCTAAACCGATCAAGAAAGGTTCAGTTACCCTGGCATCTTGGGTTATTGAGGGTCAAGCTTAACAAACTTCGGGATCCCGAATGAGAAGGCATCGTAGTAGGAGAAGGCTAGCACAGCTGGTAACTATGAGTTTAAACTGAGGCCTTCACTTAGAGTGCTGCTGACGTTGTGAAGTGAGTGGGAAATTTTAATGACTGCGATGAAAAAATTTCAAGTGATCAGCGAATAACCACTAGGACATTTTTGGTTTAGACTCAATCATAACTTGCCATTGTATAAAATTTAACATGAAATATTTAAATAGGAACACGAGTCCAAATTATTAGTAATAAAAAGGTATCACATATTAATGCACTGTTCTACAACTATACGTACATTACTTTTGATTCTCGCTTTAGGTTGATGAAACCGCTTTGAATTTAATATTCATCTATCGTTTTCTTGGATCGATTCTGTTTCGCACATTATCTATCATGAATTTGATTCCCATTTAATTCTAGGGATTGATATCACTGGACAGAACAAATGATTCGAGAGCGATATGAAAATGATATCAAGTCTTCTGTGATTACGGGCAGTTGATGCTACAAATCTCCATTAATTATTCATAAATTAAGAGGGAGGAGAAACAGTGATCCCTATAAGGAGATACCTACCTATAAAACCTGCTCTGAGGAGTTACGCGGTCCATTCTCAACATGATTTTCAGATGGTTGCGGTTTGTGGCTTCTCCTAGCTTGTCTACTTCGAGTAAAATTCATCAAGGTTCCCTCAATGAATTGTTCGACAAATCGCTGGCCTTCCTCAAAACAGCAATGATTAAGCGGGGCGATTTCAATATTACGTTTCCGGATTGGAAAGGTTCAAGGATATGGTATATTGAGAAAGATTACTCGTACCCCATTCCTATTTCATGGAATTGCAAAGATGGCAAACTGGGAAACTTGACAACAGTAGAGAGGTGAGTAACTCAATGCACTTTCTTAATATTCAAATAATTCCGTTTAAGCGTTTTTCCGCATACTCTGGGAATACTGTTTTTCGCGTCTGTGGGAATACTGAAGAGTCATTCCCGATGTCATTGATGTCAGATAAAGGTTGAGATCTGAACCCAGCAACCTCCAAAATGATTATTCTCTCTTGCAATTCGGCCAGAGTTGATCCATCTACCCCAATAAAAAAAAAAAAAACCCTGCGGTGATGTTTCTATTCAAACTGTAAAACCAGGTATTGGTAAATTTCTCTCAGGTTAGTTAGAAAAAGAATCCCGAAGTATCCTTTGGAGCAATATTTGTTTCTTTGAATAAAATCTCAAAGTAAACCCCTTTAATCTGTGTACTCATTTTGTCACCTTATTCCTGGTATCTATACACCTATACTTATAAAGATCGATTGATCAGAGGAAGGAATAGTCGCATAGCAAAAATCCAATACAACAGGATCTCTGCTCTTCTTACACCCCTCAGATCTCTGATTCGCAGAGATATAGACCGGATAGTAGCGAACTGAATCGTCGTCGTTACCCAGCCCATGACCTAACTGAGTGGCCGTTCTTATTTATTGAACAGCACGCTTCCTATCCGTTTGCGAAAAATGTCCAACTCCTTGTGGAGCACATCTTCGCAGGTGATTACTGGTGGAGTGAAAGATCTTAAAAGGTCCTCCACAGCCTGATCATATTTGCGGTGCTTTTCGTTTGCTGCGTATTGGAGTATGGCTTGGCAGTCACGAGATAGGTTCGAAAGGGCGTCGGCATTTACAATACTTATACATCAAAGAACGCCTCCCTGTCTCAATCCCAAACCCCGTTGCCTTCACATCAGCTGATAGTATAGGTATTCAATTCTGTTAAAAACATCACACTTGCATACACACATACTCCCTTGGTATGTACTGCAGACGCTCTCTAAACCCCTCAAATGATTGTATTTCTGAAAGTATTTGCTGAACACCTGGGAGATCGCTGGGGCCGACCACATGGAGTGATGCGAAGGTGGTTATGAGCCAGAATGCTCTACAATTCGGGCCTCGGGAATGTGTATTGGAAGAACACGAAGCAAGTAGAGAGGGGCTGATGATTAACCCACGATGGAGGATGGTGCTGGCATTGGACTACTTTTGCCCGAAAAGTTTAGAAGAAAATTGGGGAAATTCAAGAGCCCTCCGAAGGTAGAAGACCTATTTTTTTTTTTACCGCAAACCCAATACTACAGACTAAACATAAAAAAATTAAGTTCTAGCTTGAATATTATAGTTTGCTCGAAATGAACTCAAATTCCAGAAACGTTAGACAAAAATATGATCATAGTATGATGTTCATTTGATCATGACAAATTACTATACTTTTTTCCGTTTTTCAGGACTGGACCCATTACTTTGACTCATAATCAAGAAAACGATGTGCTTACTGTCAATGCAACAGTAGGAATGAAAGACCTTCTCATATCTTACAATAAATGTGATTTTTTTATCGGAGATCAGCCACACTATGTCGAACCTCCGATGGGTTTGAAATCATCAAATAACCAATTCAACTTCCACATCATCCTTAAACGTAATGCTTGACTCTATTTTCATATTTCATAGGCTCATAATAGACAGAGAAATGCATGTATGAAGAAAATTTTAAATAAAACGCTCACAATTGAAAATTCAAAATTAGTTAAACTTATCAACAGGACGTGAATTTGATGAATCATCAAATGAAATAAATAAGCATTACATTTATTGCAGCCGAAGGAAAATATTTTGAAAATAAAAACAGATCTTTCTTAGAAGTTCCTCAACCATTCTGGACAGTGGATAACAAACTCAAAATACATAAAATACAAGAAGTTTTCATAAAGGGAATGATAAAATTTATAGATTAGGTATCGGCTGAACTATAATATAAATCAGTACTCACACATCTTAAGTGCATTATCTGACAAGTAGATCGTTGTTTCTCAAGGAATGACGCAAAAAGAATTTTGGGGGGGGGACGTCCAACGCTTGAGCAGAGCCAGTGAAAAACATATTCTACCTATCTCACAGGGTCTCCGTTCCAAATTTCATCGTCATAGGATAAATTGCATAGAAACTAGCGTTAAGTTCACTCAGCTGATTGGGTAAATTCAGCAAGTTCAAATCCTATCCCGGGAATTTGATTTTCGGAATCACGAAATCGGCTCACGCTGCTGATTATCAATGGCGATTTTTCCCATCACTTTATATATATATATATATATATATATATATATATATATATATATATATATATATATATATATATATATATATATATATTGGAGAAATTTGGAGAAATGCAACACATATAGCATACTGCACTCTACTGTTCAGTTCTAAACAATAACAGGGTGGCTCCAAACGGAAATTTCAAATTTTCCTGACATTCCTGACTTTTTCCTGGCCAAATTCCAGATTTCCCTGATAAAAATTAGCAGTCGAATATGTATTTTATCGTCATTTTAAATTAGGCATAACGCCTCTCATTTAATGCTTCTAAATCGAAAATCTTATAATCCAAGAGAGCGAAAACAACCAACCTACTCCAGCATACTGTTGGCAACAATGAAAGAGAAGCATGGGGAAAAAGATACGTTTTTTAAAGTGAATTGCATTTGTGAAAGAATATATTACCAATTTTCAAAAAATCGCAGTTAGACATTGACCTACATACTTAAGGTAACTAAAAACCTTAAAAACTTCAAAAAAGCACCAAATGGCCAATTCGGTTAAAAATCGTAAGCTTTAAACATTTTTAGCAGAATATTACTGAAATAAAGTTTGTTAATGACGTATAAATTAGAACATTCAAAAATCTATGCCCAAAATTGTACTGAAAAATGTCCTTGAATTTCATTAATATTAGCGAAAAAATCAATAAAAATTTCAGAAAAAGCTAGAACCAAAATCATTTTTCTAATAGTAGACCAATATTTAGAATGCTGCATGAACTTTTTATTTAATCTTTTATGGTATCTCAATTTTTAAGCTGAGGCAATACGTTTAAGCTCAAATTTTATTAATTTAAAATGAAGAAAAATCCAAGGTAAATTTTAATTTCTCCCTTGATGGGAAAAACAAAAGATCATGGATATGTCTAGTACCTACTGCTTACCAGTTGGTACCCACTACTCAATTGTATACCAACCGTGTAGTGCCTTCTTTTCACAAGATTATTCCATTATGGTTACAAAACATTATTAGTTTATAACTTAGAGTAATAAATCAGCATTCCTTGACACTACAATGGCTTAGAGGTCATGAGTTGTTGTAATATAATGAGAGCATTCCAAAAACGCTGCAAATTATTACATAATGGTTTATTATTTCTGAATCAGAGAGCCAGCTATAGTAACCAGCATGCTCTGGGGCTTTCGCCAGTCTCTTTTCTAGTATCCACCTCTGTTCTTCCTCTCACTCCACCCCCCGCTCACCCCCCTCACCACCCATCGTGATCCCCTGCGCGCGTGCGTAAGTCTAACACTCAAAACACGAAAAAGACACTTTTTCGCCCGTTTTTGACCCATAGTATCTATGCGAGTCAAGCGATCGGGATGGTAAAACGTTAGGGCCAACTAGACCCCAAATGGAATCTATGTGCGAAAGAACGGGTTTTTGAGTCAATTCTCAGGCCTTTTAAGGCCCGGACGGTGGATGGCGGACGGCGGACGGAATTTCAAATTTGGATTACACGCACCTTGAAACGTAAAGTGACAAAGTTTGAGATGGGGTTATAAAAATTTTTTGCTATACGATCACATAGGCTTATTATTATAAATAATAAACCAAAAGTGGCGAACGATTTTCCTACTATGAAAACTATGGGAGTTGCTCTTCCCTAGTAACAAATTGGTTGTACGTGAAAAATCAATAGAAATTCTACCTAGCCTTCACTTTTCGAGTTAATAATAATCTTAAGTACTCGAGCGTTGCATTTTTTGTGGAGAAAAAAAGTGTCGCGAAAAATTCCTTGACCCCCAGCCAAAAGACATATCCATGTCAAAAAAAAAAAAATATATATATATGACATGGATATTTTTCAGCTCTGAGGGTAATTCCAAATCTTTGTCCAACAGCAAAAAATGTCACGCTTATTTTCACATTCAACTAAATTTTTGCTAGAGAGAATATAACTTCCTGATTTTCCCTCCAATAAAAATTGTTCGTTGGTAAGCCGTAAGTTATTATACAAGATTCCACATTTCAATGGGCCAATTTCCCTCACCTTAACCCTCCTGAGAAGTCCTAGCTCATGTACCTATACAAACTAGGTGATGTAGTAAACAGAAGAGCCAGAGACGTACCCTCTTTTACTTTTACCCGTCGAACAGTTTAACCACCACTCGATAATTATTTTTGTCATTCGCATAACTCACCTGTGAAATATGTAGTATGATAAAGTACGCCATTGAAGTTTGATTGTTTAGGAGTTAGAATATACCTAAAAACACTGTAAATTATTACAAAAGGTTTTCATTTTTAAAAATCCCTGAGATTTGGTGGTTTTTAGCGAATTTTCATAGAAAATAAAGCTATTGCAATGGCTCCTAAAATTTTAAAATAAAAATTTTCAAAAATTTTCTTCATCGAAATCTGTTTTGAGACATTCTGAAATGATTCCAGTATTTTAACGTTATATATATATATATATATATATATATATATATATATATATATATATATATATATATATATATATATATAAGTATATATATGTATGTGTCATTCCAGACGATAACTCTCGATAGAATTGAGATAAAAACTTCGTTCTTTCGCCAAAAAATCAAGCATTTCAAAAGAAAAGATGAGTTCGTTGGACAACACTTTTTGAGCACATTAAATTGGTCAAATTTCAAAAAATGTACTCAAAAATCTCTAAAAATGGCTAAAAACGGTTAAAAATTGTTCAATTTATATTTTTTGGTAGAATATTGGTGAAATGAAGTTTATCAACTATAAACTAGAACAGCGATTCCCAACCTTTTTAGCTCGGGGGCCCAATAATATTTTTTGAAAAAATTGGAGGTACTTATATATATAGGTATTTAAGCAAATATTAAATCAAATTAAAACATACTGAGCAAAAAGGAAAAAAAAAAAAAAAAACATTTTACTCAAGAACCTTTATTTATTTATAGATATATTAACATGGCTGTTCAAACTTGATGTGATTTCTGACATTGTTTGTCCCCTACTAGTGCATCAATATCGGGATCGAAACTTGACAATTTCAGACTTAATTCACTCTCCACGTTTAACTTATTTCTATGCTCATTTTTCAAATAAACTAAAGTAGAAAACGCTCTTCACACAGATAACTAGCTGAAAATCCCATCGGTTGCGTCAGTGCGATTTTGCCACTTGCGAGATAGTCTTTTCGCACATTTATCCAAAAAGGAATCAATGGGGTCATTTTAAAACTTGATTTCAGACCCTTATCACAAGACAGTTAGCTCAATTAAAGAGACTCACTTGAAGATGTTTTTTTTTTTTTTCCCCCAAGTTATCTTTATGAAAAGGATTTCTGATTCATTGGATTTCGCCTTCAATTTGAGGGAACTAGTTCCTAAAAGAAATATGAAAAGACTTAGTTTCTTACTGTGATTCCTCAGTCCAAAAATAAAAAGTTAAAACACAAAGCAAAAGAAAAGTGATGAGACAAGTAATTGAAATAAATTTTGATAAATATATATTTAAAATTAAACTACCTGAGGTTGGAAGCCAAAGATGAGAGGTGATCTTTTATGGTTGCAGCTGTTGTTTCATCAATTTTGACTTCGTTGGTTTCAAGGAAATCACGTAGGACAGGAAATACGTCGAAAGAATTATTTTTGTCAATTTTTTTAGCCCATCGTTGAAGTTTTAGTATCATTGCCTCTATTTTGTCTTGTACAAGAAACTTATGAATATCCTTGCCCTGAAGAGTTAGATTAAGAGTGTTGAGGGCACCAACAATATCTGCCAAATACTCCAACCGCTTTAACCAGTTTTCACACAGTCTAAGAAAGAACTTGCACGTTTGCCATCATATGCCTTCTTGAGGAAACCCAAAGTTTATCACGAAGTTCAAACAATCTTGATAAAAATCTCTGGATAGCCACCGAACTTCACAGTGAAGTAGAAGCTATTTGTGTTGACTGTCCATTTCATCACACAAAACACTGAAAAGTCTCGAGTTTTTTGGCCTTGCTTTGATAAAGTTGACGATTTTTACTGCATCGTCAAGAGTTTTTTTTTTCAGACACTCGCCCAAACCTTTAAATGCAAGAGCTTCTCTATGTATGCTGCAATGTGTCCATTTGACAAAGGGAGCTACTGACCTAACTCTGGCGATAAACCCTTATGAATACTAGACATAGCTCGTGCCCCGTCAGTTTTCAAACCTACACAATTTGACCAATCTAATTAATGTTCTGTTATAAAATTGTCGAGCGACTTGTAAATCAATTTTAAAAATAAATTGTAAAATAATTGAATCACTAAACTTACACTATCCAAGAGAATGCCTAAATTAATATTTTATCGCGAGGACCGATTTATTAATACCGTACTTATTTTGCAATATTTTAATATTATTTCTTAAGTTCCGGCCAGCATCCGCGGCCCAGTAGCGAGCTGCCTGCGGCTCACAAGTGGGCCGCGGCCCAGCAGGTGGGAACCGCTGAACTAGAACATCCAAAAATGTATGTACACAATTATGCTGAAGAATGTACTTAAAATTCATCAAAATTTGCTAAAAAGTCGATAAAAACTGCAACCTAAAAATTCAGAACCTCTATTTGAATAGCAGTTTATTATTTAGAATACGTTTTTGCCATAAAATTAATGATTAACCATTTCCTTGCACTCAAAAAGCCCAAATTTCAAAACAATTCAACATTATACAATACGAAAATTCGCTCATACGATCATGCTGCATGAATGGAACTTTTGTCAAATTCCCTGACATTTCCCTGTCGTTCCCGACGCGAAGAATTCCCTGACAATTCCAGTTGGGGGCCACTCTGAATACTGTAATATCAGTTTTTGTTTTGTAACCGAACCACCCATAGCTGATTAGAGTGAAGAAACCAGACAACTCATGTTGGAATTGAAATAGAAAATAATAATAAATCAATATTCTCGGTTTCCTTCAACAGGTGACGGAAAACATTGCGTTTCTACAGTTCCCGAAGGGAAGTACAAGAAAGTGAATGAAATGGAGGTCATTATCAACGGCCCAATAATCTATAACGCTTTCACTGATTTGCTTGTTCAGTATAAAAAAGAATTCGACGCAAAGCTGGGTGAGAAGGTCCACGAAGTGGTCAAGAAACTTTTTGAGGGCGATAAATTCTGTGATTTATTACTTCGCTCGATCAAAAAGGCAAAACTCGGTAGAGACCATATCTGAATAGCCTAACGTTTTTTGATGAGATGAACAGAAATAAATTAACGATGAAACTAACTGTTCCACTTTCTTCGTTGATTCCCGGAACGATAACTTAACAAAGTTTTGTACCTACTTATAACTCTATTTGAACTTCCGTTCAATTGAGATGAAACTTAATAGCACAATAACATTTGACTTCAGATAATCAGCTCATAACAATAAATAATTGCTGCTTTCAACTGAGTTACCAAACATTTCATTTCAGGCTATCGTTTTTGTGTAGAATTTTTGACATTTCTACTTAAAATACTTTAATAATAATAATAATGTATTAAAGTAAAATACGTTGATTTGGTAAAAAGAAAAAAAAAAAAAAAAATGGTTGCAGATCGTACGTTATTATAGTGTAGTATCTCCTTCAAAAAGAACAATAATATAAAATAAAAATGAAATTAGAAAAAATGAAAATAAATAAATTAAATAAATAAATTTGGAGATTATTGGACTTCTTTATTATCACCTACGACTACCTACGCACTCTGAATGGTCTTAAATTAATCCTTAGGTGTTACCAGAAGTATCCACTGAGTTTCAGATCCGGTAAGGTACGTCCATGTTTGGTCACAGTTATTAGAGAGTTCCTAGTAGATCAGTAAAACACAATACGTCGTGCGGTATCGACCATCCGGCGCCGTAACCATGACGCAATGAGTTACGTTGACGCATCCTTCCTTTCAGATACGTCAACGGATCGCAATCCGGAAAAAACGTAATCGTCTAAAATAACCTCCTTCCGTGGACTCAAATAACCGCCTAGGGATGATAGTTTCCTCCTTCCATGGATTTAGCGTTACAACTAGATCCGTTAAGGACTTGACGTGACTTCAAGGTGCGGTAAATGTTTCTCATTACCGCTCGCGCCGTATTGAGACCGACGGATCTACTAGGAACTCTCTATTTTTTTAATCAGACGCATGCCTTCTTATATATTTCCGTCAACAGTTATTAGTAGCGTTCAGGTACTCTAATTCCAGGCGAATGCGGTTCTGTCTAAACGTGAATCTGTCAATATCATTGTTTTGAGCGAATAAGCTCTAAAGTCGTTTTTAGGAGAATAAAATATCATTTGAATCTTCGTCGATTGTGATCTTTTCAAGTAGAAGGGTATTTTTACCTTGTAAATTTTCTCACTAAGCTCTCCTATTGTATGTTTTATTCCTTGAAATAAAGTTCCACAGCCCCCCCCCCCCCCCCCCCAAAAAAAAAAAAAAAAAAAACATGAGAATCAATGCCTCTTGGAATCAGTATCTAGCAGTTTTGGGTTTTGTCCTAAGCCGTTATTGATACAATCGTAAAATACGTATTACAGCAAAGATGAATAATTAATGGTTACGTAACAAAAATAATTACTAACAATATAGGTAGATATTTAAAAAAATAAAGCAAATTTTTACTATGAAAAGCAGATTTTTCTTAATCATGTTTGCTTAAAACAAGCCTCCGGTACGATCTCAATCGACTCAGTGTCTAAAACGCTGCAAATTATTACACAATGGTTTATTATTTCTGTCTTAGATTTTCGCACACCTGAGTGGACGGCTCAGGGTGTCGGACTCGACCTGGTTATTACATGTCTCTGCACGTAATCTATCTTCGTACCAGGCCCCTACCGACTAAAACCCTAACCTCTTTTGCTCATTGGGGCCACCCTGGGACTCCGGTTTAATTTACTTCAGGGTGGCTTTCAAATCTAGCCTAAGTAGGCTTCTCTGCTGTTTCTATCTTTCCTTCCGATCTCATCCTCTTTCCTTTAGTCTTCTCCTTCCCACTGTCTGTTCATCTCTTTGTCTTTGAGTATTTCCCGGACAAATGTATGGACATCGTCCCAATACTCCTTTCTCTGTATCATCTTATCAATGACAATTTCAGGGGTAAAACCTCCTAGCTTCTGCGTAAGGTCATCTCGCAGTCGCGCCCACTTCGGGCATTCAAAAAATGTGTGCTCAACAGAATCCTCCTCCTACCAGCAGTATACGCACTGATCGACCTGCTCCTTACCAATCTTCCGTAGGAAACACCGGAAATACCCATGACCGGTTAGAAATTGGGTTAGGTAATAACTAACGTCCCCGTGTTTCCTTTCCATCCGTTCCCGTATAGTTATGATTAGCCTGTGGGTCCACCAGGCTCTCGTCTCGCAGCGCCATCTGGTTTGCCACCTTTGAATAGTCTCCTCTCTCTCCTACTCCTTCACTGCTCTTGTTCCCTCTTCGCCTCTGCGGAGATAAATCCTAATTCCTTCCTCCACCAGGAGGTCTATCGGGATTACCCCTGCAATGACCTGCACGGCGGGGGCTGATACTGTGCGGTACAAACTGCATATTTGCAGCGCGCCACGTCTCTGCACCGACTCCATCTTCAATCGATACTTTGCAAATCGCATTGAGTCACCCCACACCTCGGCTCCATACAGCAGTATAGCTTCTGTCGTTCTCATGAGGAGCTTCCGCTTGATGGGCGATGGGCCCCCGACATTCGACCTAAGTCTGCCCAGCTTACCCACTACCGCTGCTGCCTTGTCTGTCGTCTTGCGGATGTGCTCCCAGAATAACAGCTTAGTATCAAGCATCACCCCCAGATATCTTGCTGCAGGCAATGTCGTGATGGTTTGGCCACCAATGTTCATCGGGACTGCTCTCTCAACCCGCTTCGTAGTTAGCAAGACCAAGTGTCTTAGGTAGCCCTTCTACGCAGATCATTGGTCTATAATTATTAAACCCCGTATGTAATATATGATCGGAACATGGCGCATCATGCCTCTGAGAAGGGTTCACACTTTTACAGTTCCAAGACCCCGCAATTTTACGCTTCACAGTAAAGATGTTTAAAAAAACGGGAAGATGATGCTTGAAGTAATTTACGTCAGCGCATGCGCAGAATGGAATAATGATCTGAGAAAAAGTTCAGAAAGAAAAGAAAGTAAAAGTTCGGGAACTAAACGAATCGGTTGCGAAGGGCAGCTCCAATTATGAAGTACGTAGAAACATAAGTATTAGATAGATAGTTAGAAACAAACTTTAAGTTTTATATATAAGGATTGGTGGAGTAATAACTGTAGCGCATTTGCAAAACTAAATTGATTGACACAGACAAAACTCCTAGTTTTATCGCATGTACAAATAGAAACACCGAGCAAGAAAGGTTCAGCTACCCTGGTATCTTGTGTAATTGAGGATCAAACTTAACAAACTTTGGGATCCCGAATGAGAAGGCATCGTAGTAGGAGAAGGCTAGTACAACTGGTAACTATGAGTTTAAACTGAGGCCTTCACTTAGAGTGCAGTGTGAAGTGAGTGGGAAATTTTAATGACTGAGATGAACAAATTTCAAGTGATCTGCGAATAACCACTAGGACGTTTTCGGTTTAGACACAATCATGAATTGCCATTGTATAAAATTTAACATGAAATATTTAAATAGGAACACGAGTCCAAATTATTAGTAATAAAAAGGTATCACAAATTATTGCACTGTTCTACAACAGTAAGTACAGTAATTTTGCTACTCGCTTTAGGTTGATGAAACCGCTTTGAATTTAATATTCATCTATCGTTTTCTTGGATCGATTCTTTTTCGCACATTATCTATCATGAATTTGATTCCCATTTAATTCTAGGGATTGATATCACTGGACAGAACAAATGATACGAGAGCGATATGAAAATGATATCAAGTCTACTGTGATTACGGGCAGTTGTTGCTACAAATCTCCATTAAATATTCATAAATTAAGAGGGAGGAGAAACAGTGATCTGCTCTGAGGAGTTACGCGCTCCATTCTCAACATGATTTTCAGATGGTTGCTGTTTGTGGCTCTGGCTTCTCCTAGCTTGTCTGCTTCCCTCAATGAATTGTTCGACAAATCGCTGGCCTTCCTCAAAACAGCAATGATTGCGCGGGGCGATTTCAACATTACGTTTCCGGATTGGAAAGGTTCAAAGATATGGCGTATGAAGAAACATGATGAGATTTCCTGGCCAAGATTTTCACTAACTGATTCAAAGAACCCCGTTACTATTTCATGGGCTTGCAGTAGAGGCACATTGGAAAACTTGACAACAGTAGAGAGGTGGGTAACTCAATGCACTTTCCTAATATTCAAATAATTTCCGTTTAAGCGTTTTTCCGCATGAAATCAGTAATGTCTTTGTGTATAGTCTGTGGGAATACTGAAAACTCATTCCCGATGTCATTGATATCAGGTAAAGGTTGAGATCTAATGCCAGTGGCAACGATTTCAGATTAGCATGAACGCATTGGCTGAAATAATGCATTTGTAACAAAAAACTACGTACCTGATTTGAGAATTCCCAGGAAATAGCAAATCAGCACAATTAGGATGAAATGTCCATATTTCGCTATGGCTTAAACATTTTAAAAATTACCTTTTTTGAAAATCGTGTTAATTTAATTTTGTGTTAATGCATTCTGAAACGTTTCCGGAAGTTAAGTAGTTTTATATGTATAACCAGATAAAGTGTCACCCATCAAGCAATATGTCACTGAGCAGTCACTCATATTATGGTTCTTGGGGGCCATTATATTCATCTGGCCTCAATCAATATAACAACTGACGATTGCCACATCGAATAAGTTTTAAAATTCTATTTCCCATTTTAAAGTTGATATTTTTTACCTAATAATTTATTTAATTTTTTATTTATTATGTATTTTTTATTTTAGCAAGACGCCGAGGGTGTATAAATTTGGTAAATGTAAGGTAGGTAGTGACTGGGGTGGTGGGGGGATGGTAATAAGTGTCTCAATTAATTGTCGACCAGCTGCCTGCCCCATTTTTCAGCCCCAAAGGTCGAACCTACCTTCGGGTCCCTCTTATACGAAGAGAAACAGCTCGAATTATGGCGAACTGGATCATCACTTTCACTCATCCCGAGAGTAGCGAGTAGGGACGGTTCCATTTTTCAGCCAGAACGTATGCTGCCCGTTTCAGAAAAACAGCAAATTCTTTGTGAATTCGCGAAGGGCTCCGTCACATGAGCACACTAGGGTGTGAAAGACCATCGGTGTTCTTCTGCGGCTCGATCGTATTTCAAGTGTTTTTCATTTGCTGCTGCTCTTGCTGTTTGATTTCAGTCTTGGGCGAGGTGGAGGCAGCGTCAGCATTAACTATGCAGTTATCAAAAAACGCTGGTCTCCCAATCTCCCAGACATTTATTTAATTGGTTTCCTCGCTCTTATTATTCACCTGCATTAATTCCCCGATACATTGCATTTTTTTAATTTAATCCAGTGATACTCCAACTCCTGAGTCCTGAATTGCATAGGTACTAATTTTCACTCTTCTAAACTAGTAGAATCTAGGTAATCAAGACTATTGATCTTTTAGTTTTGTCACGGTTATTTTACTTAGTCGTAGTTGCTCATTGAGTTTAAACACTGTTTTATTTATACTAAAGGTTTTACCTAGGTAAATCGAGAGCTATCCAACGAGTGGTGAACAATTTTTGTACGATGATAACTGGCGAAGTTAAAGTTCCGTCACAACGAATCGGTTGTACGTGAAAATCATTAGAAATTTTCCATAACGCTTTCTTCGTCACACTATTTGAGTTATGTGCCATAGTAAAGACATAAAATGTCAAAATAGTAGGTAGGTACTTTGATGTTTACTTTTGATTTTGTAACACAGGAGGCGGCAGAACACTGAGAATACACGTCGGAAATATAGTTACATGTATTAATAAACCATAGATCGAAAATCTTGACGGGATCAAACGGCCGACTTCTTTTAACAAAAGCCATCAATTATTTTATTCTATTTTTATTTTTATTATTATTTTTTTTTATTCACGGTCTGCTGTTAACATTAGATCGTCTTGAACCTTGGAAGGCAAACAAATATTGGTAAAAAGCCATAAATCGGGTGGGTTTAAAAGTTCTTAGACCGATGGAATCAATTGTTATCTAGATGCTCTAGTGAAAAAAGGTACTTGTGTAATTTTTTTTCTCTCTTTTTCATTCTGTTGAAATAAAGTGAATGTTTTTATATAGAAGATGTATTATATGGTCTAGGATTCTTGAATGGCGTGTATAAGGTATGGTCAGCCTCCACTGCTAGCCCTCTCGGCTTTCTTCCGCCCCCCCCCCCCCCCCCCACATTGGCCGTGGTAAGAATGATACTTATACGGATGATACTTATTCTTATCCATCCCATTTCATAATCCTACCACAACCACAAATTACCTGCTAAACAATCCACTCCATAGAGCACAACGCATATTCACTATTCCTTCTGTCTCCGAGAAAATAGATATCAGCACAGTTTCCCTTTATCGTTAAAAAAAAAACTTGATACTTTATAATTAGAAATCCTTGTTTTATTTTCTTGTTTTATTTTTATCAGTCATTCTTTTGCGTTCGCTTATCAATATTTCTGTACCTTTATAATATTTATACTGACATTTCTCTTGTAATTGGGCTTCAGCCCGTATGTTTCATAAATAAATAAATAAGTCAGTGGCTTATTCCTACTTAAATTTCTTAGGATGGGTATTGCAGCACCATCCTCCACTGCTAGCCCTCTCGGCTTGCTTCCGCTCCCCCCCCCCCCCCCCCCACCACCCCATTACGAATGATACTTATACGGATGATACTTATTCTCATCCATCCCATTATTTGGGAAAAGGGCACAATCATTTTTCGATAGGCTGTATTTTGGTTTATTATTTCCAATAATAAGGCTATGTGATCGTATAGGAAAATTTTTTTATAACCCCCCCCCCCCCCCCCCCCCTCAAACTTTGTCATTTTACGTTTCAAGGTGCTTAGAATCCAAATTTGAAATGTCCGTAAGAATTGACTTAAAAAACCCTTTCTTTCGCACATAGACTCCATTTGGGGTCTAGTTGGTCCTAACGTTTAACCATCCCGATCGCTTTACTCGCATAGATGCTATGGGCCAAAAACGGGCGAAAAAGTGTCTTTTTCAAGGCTTTGTTAGACTTACGCAGGCACACACGCCTGGCACGCTTGGCAGGGGGTCACGGTGGCTGGTGAGGTGGGTGAGCGGGGGGTGGAGTGAGAGGAGGCGCGTTCCGCCTCTCAGATAGTCAAATCGTTTTTAAATTTAAATTGCATTACATGGGCAGGTTGGAGTCTGAAACCTCTGGATGAATAGCTGTATACTTATATTTCTGCCATAGGTAAGTGGAGTGTCGTCACCCAAGTAATTTCGGACGCAGAATCGACTGGGATAGGTCCCAGATGCTTTTGGAATCCAGTGTACCTACGGTTTTAGTTGTAGATTACCCAGTGAAATCGGCCTCAAAAACTAGAGTGAAACATTGAGTATAACTACTTTACAATCCAAATACCTAACATGACGTGGGTCTTCCCCCCCCCCCCCCCCCCTCCACCCCCTCCCCCAATATTATTTATTTACGTCACTGAGTGACATCATGATTTATTTGATGTTCTAACCAATATCGCCAGAGTTAGGTTAATCCCTGTAATGCATGCATCATTACCATTATGTTTATATCAGTATATTATTCCCAGATGAAAGCGCTTCTTGGAATGGCCATTCTTTTCATATTGGGACTAACTGTTTCTACGATGGCGGTCGAAGCGGAGTCTGATGGGTAAGTTTTATATATGTACTTTACGTACCTATGAGTTGAAAATTTGAGTCGAGAATTTTTCGGTTCATTATTCACTTATTTACTTAGAAAGAACGGCTCTACAGTCAGATCTATTAGCGAATTTTTGAAGAAAATTAAGCTATTGCTCTCGCCTCAAAATTTGTAGAATGTGAATTTTTGAAAAATTTTTATGCAGAAATCATTCTCAGGCCATACTTCAATACCTATCATTACCTGCTGACATGGTATTGACGCACACAGTAAAACCACATTCGAAATATCTATGAAATGCATTCAAAAGTTCAGTTTTACTAATTCCCCCTCCTCCTACTTTTTTATCAATAAATTGAGAGGGCTTACGTGTACAAATTTATTTAAAATTAGGGAATCTGTTTTAAGGTCATTGGTGATGTTCGAATCAGCCACCTTCGACTGTAAGTTCATTTGGAAACACGGTACCTTTTAGCGAATTTTTGAAGAATATTAAGCTATTGCTCTCGCCTCAAAATTTGTAGAATGTGAATTTTTGAAAAATTGTTATGCAGAAATCCGTTTCAGGCTATTCTGAATCATGTTCTGGAGTTTAACGCATTTTGTAATGTATGTATGTATGTATTTATGTATGTATGTATGTATGTGTCATTCCAGACGATATCTGTCCGTAAAATTGTGCTAGAAACTTCAAACAAATTTTAAAATGTTAAGGACACAAAACGAAAGTTCATGTTCGTTAGCCAGCATGATCGGATTACATCTTCGGGTTGAAATTTTCAAAAATGTAGTCAAAAATTTCAAAATAGCCAGTTTTTTGCGATTCGTTGTGCGAAATAATTTTTTCAGCATACTAACATGTTGTATATTCGGAATCAGCGTAACATTTCCTATAAGAATATGTATCAAGTTTTCAAAAATTTCAAAGTTGAAAAATCAGTCAAAAATGGAAATCATGCCGTTCGCTAGTTGTGAAAATCGGTAATATTTGCATAAAACATTGGCCAAATTCAGATTGAACTACTGTTATGGAAGTATCCCTGTATAACCAATCGTAGAACCATGCTGTTTAAAACGTAGGTAGTAGGTGCTTGTTAAAAAAAAAAAAAAAAAAAAAAAAAAAAAAAAAAAGTAATTACAACTGATGAGTTTACTCTGTGAAATATTCCGTCCTCCGATTCTCTCGGTCGCTCTCTTCAATGTTTTACGTTCAACTGTTTTCGGACTTGATGTAGCTTTAATACTGACTGTGGCTTAGAAAATATCAGCCATGAAATTATGAAGAAGTTCTATTTATGTACGAACTAGCACGAAGACCCAAGGCCTCGCTCCGCTCGGCCGTCAGTAACGTTAGTCTCAAGGCCTCCCTCCACTCGGCCGTCAGTAACGTTAATCTCAAGGCCTCCCTCCACTCGGCCGTCAGTAACAAATCAAAAATTCGCTCATGGGGTCATGCTGCACGACTGGACTTTTTTTCTGTTTACCTCGTTTTAACATGATACCTGGCTAGTTTTCACCTTTTTTTCACAACTTTCCAGGATTTTTCGTTGAACACACTTCCTAATTAAATGCATCCCAAAGGAGCCTAATTTATGTGAAATTTATCGCTGATTCCGAATAGCACCTCAATTTTCCAATTGCACCACTTCCAATCCCCCGTTCTTTCAAAAAACTTGCGGTAAGTGTAGAAAAATCCCGGTTTTATGTAATTTTTTCTGCACACTTCATGAGCTAAGAATACAAGTTAGGACTGTAAAAATTGTTTTGGACCTGCATCTTGTAGAGGGGCTTCCTCGAATGAGACCATTCGGGCGTTTTTAGGTCTGAATATAACGGAGGTGCGATTTGTTTTGTCAGACATTATCACAAAATCACGACCTTCGACAAAAAGGGTTCAACTATTTAAGCGAACTCGAACGACTAGCGAGTGAAAAGATAGAACATGATGGAATTTACGTTTGCGCATGCGCAGAATGAAGTATTAATTTGGCAACAATGAAACTGATAGGAGACCATCTACAACCTAACCCGCGCATTCTCTGACAATTTCATCGAAATTGGATGAAAACAGTGGAAATTAAGGTCGTTACAAGGATTTAACATGGGCGCATGCGCAGTAGCTATTAATGATTCAATCATGTTGAAATTGATGAGAGATGATCAAATCGTCATCCCCCAACTATCATCCGAATTTGAGCGAGATCGGACGGCTATTGCGTGAAAAAATGGAGCATAATGGAATTTACGTTTAAAACATGTAGGTACAATTTCTGGAAGGCTCCTGATAGGACTGATAGGATCTAGAGACTATTTCCACATCATCCGAATACGAGTGATGGTGGGTAATCCGGTTGCAAAGTATGCCACCCAGGTTTGTTCGTATCATAGATGTATATAAGTTATAGGAATATATGGGTCATTTCAACGAACAGCCAAACTTTTTGGTTTATTATTTCCAATAATTAGCCTATGTGATCGTATAGCAAAAAATTTTTATAACCCCCCCTCAAAATATGTCACTTTACGTTTCAAGGTGCGTAGAATCAAAATTTGAAATGTCCGTCCGCCGTTCGTTTCCATAAAAGGCCTAAGAATTGACTTAAAAACCCCGTTCTTTCGCACATACCGTTTAACCATTCCGATCGCTTTACTCGCATAGGTGCCATGGGCCGAAAACGGGCGAAAAAGTGTCTTTTTCGAGACCTTGAGTGTTAGACTTACGCACGAGCGCACGCATGGCACGCTTGGCAGGGGGTCACGGTGGGTGGTGAGGTGAGTGAGCGGGGGGTGGAGTGAGAGGACTCGCCATGGCACCCAAGTAATTTCCGACGCAGAATCGACTGGGAAAGGTCCCAGATGCTTTTGGAATCCAGTGTACCCATGGTTTTAGTTTGATTCCTATAGGAACTTAGCTCCGTTGATTGAATGAGACCACTAGGGTGGCGGTACGATCATCCATTTGCTCCCCATCGGGAGCGCAGCCTGTAACGCGAGAACAGAGGTGGATACTAGAAAAGATACTGGCGAAAGCCCCAGAGCATGCTTGTTACTATAGCTGGCTATCTGATTAAGAAATAATAAACCATTATGTAATAATTTGCAGCGTTTTTTTTTCGATATTTTTCTAGTCAGTCCTGATTTTCTAGTATGCTGTACCCATTGGTAATACATATCGCTCTCGTATCATTTGTTCTGTCCAGTGATATCAATCCCTAGAATTAAATGGGAATCAAATTCATGATAGATAATGTGCGAAACAGAATGGATCCAAGAAAACGATAGATGAATATTAAATTCAAAGCGGTTTCATTAACCTAAAGCGAGAAGCAAAAGTAATGTACTTATAGTTGTAGAACAGTGCAATAATTGGTGATACCTTTTTATTACTAACAATTTGGACTCGTGTTCCTATTTAAATATTTCATGTTAAATTTTATTCAATGGCAATTCATGATTGAGTCTAAACCGATCAAGAAAGGTTCAGTTACCCTGGCATTTTGGGTTATTGAGGGTCAAACTCAACAAACTTCGGGATCCCGAATGAGAAGGCATCGTAGTAAGACAAGGCAAGTACAACTGGTAACTATGAGTTTAAACTGAGGCCTTCACTTAGAGTGCTGCTGACGTTGTGAAGTGAGTGGGAAATTTTATTGACTGAGATGAAAAAATTTCAAGTGATCTGCGAATAACCACTAGGACATTTTTGGTTTAGACTCAATCATGAATTGCCATTGTATAAAATTTAACATGAAATATTTAAATACGAACACGAGTCCAAATTATTAGTAATAAAAAGGTATCACAAATTATTGCCATGTTCTACAACTATAAGTACATTACTTTTGCTTCTCGCTTTAGGTTAATGAAACCGCTTTGAATTTAATATTCATCTATCGTTTTCTTGGATCCATTCTGTTTCGCACATTATCTATCATGAATTTGATTCCCATTTAATTCTAGGGATTGATATCACTGAACAGAACAAATGATACGAGAGCGATATGAAAATGATATCAAGTCTACTGTGATTACTGGCAGTTGGTTGATTACAGACGGTTGCTGTTTGCGGCTCTGGCTTCTCCTAGCTTGTCTACTTCGAGTAAAATTTATCAAGATTCCCTCAATGAATTGTTCGACAAATCGCTGGCCTTCCTCAAAACAGCAATGATTGAGCAGGGCGATTTCAATATTAAGTTTCCGGATTGGAAAGGTTCAAGGAAATGGTATATTAACAAAGATTACTCGAGGAACCCCGTTCCTATTTCATGGAATTGTAAAGATGGCAAACTGGGCAATTTGACAACAGTAGAGAGGTGAGTAACTCAATGCACTTTCCTAATATTCAAATAATTCCGTTTAAGCGTTTTTCGGCATGAAATCAGTAATTTCTCTGTGTAAGGTCTGTGGGAATATTGAAAAGTCATTCCCGATGTCAATGATATCAGATAAAGGTTGAGATCTAATGCCAGTGGCAACGATTTCAGATTAGCATGAACGCATTGGCTGAAATAATGCATTTGTAACAAAAAACTACGTACCTGATTTGCGAATTCCCTGGAAATAGCAAATAAGCACAATTAGGATGAAATGTCCATATTTCGCTATGGCTTAAACATTAAAAAAAAAACCTTTTTTGAAAATCGTGTTAATCTACTTTTGTGTTAATGCATTCTGAAACGTTTCCGGAAGTTAAGTGGTTTTATATGTATAACCAGATAAAGTGTCACCCATCAAGCAATATGTCACTGAGCAGTCACTCATATTATGGTTCTTGGGGGCCACTATATCCATCTGGCCTCAACCAATATAACACCTGACGATTGCCACATTCAATAAGTTTTAAAATTCTATTTCCCATTTTAAAGTTGATATTTTTTACCTAATAATTTATTTAATTTTTTATTTATTATGTATTTTTTATTTTAGCAAGACGCCGGGGGTGTATAAATTTGGTAAATGTAAGGTAGGTAGTGACTGGGGTGGTGGGGGGATGGTAATAAGTGTCTCAATTAATTGTCGACCAGCTGGGGTACATAGCTGCCCCATTTTTCAGCCCCAACGGTCGAACCTACCTTCGGGTCCCTCTTATACGAAGAGAAACAGCTCGAATTATGGCGAACTGGACCATCACTTTCACTCATCCCGAGAGTAGCGAGTAGGGACGGTTCCATTTTTCAGCCAGAACGTATGCTGCCCGTTTCAGAAAAACAGCAAATTCTTTGTGAATTCGCGAAGGGCTCCGTCACATGAGCACACTAGGGTGTGAAAGACCATCGGTGTTCTTCTGCGGCTCGATCGTATTTCAAGTGTTTTGCATTTGCTGCTGCTCTTGCTGTTTGATTTCAGTCATGGGCGAGGTGGAGGCAGCGTCAGCATTAACTATGCAGTTATCAAAAAACGCTGGTTTCCCACTCTCACAGACATTTATTTAATTGGTTTCCTCGCTCATATTATTCACCTGCATTAATTCCCCGATACGTTTCTTTTTTTAAATTTAATCCAGTGATACTCCAACCCCTGAGTCGCATAGGCACCAATTTTCACTCTTCTAAACTAGTAGAATCTAGGTAATCAAGACTATTGATCTTTTAGTTTTGTCACGGTTATTTTACTTAGTCGTAGTTGCTCATTGAGTTTAAACACTGTTTTATTTATACTAAAGGTTTTACCGTAGCCTCGAATCATTCATTTTGCACCCAACTGACAGCTGTTTGTAAGCCTCCATATATCATCAAACAATCAGATAGGTTCCTAACGTTGGTGAACAAGTTTGGAATCAACGAAATAACAGACAACTCGAAAATATTTTGGGTGAGTTATACATGTGCGAGCTGCAGAATCCCTTTGACAATAGCTATGTACGCTATGTTAGGCCGGTGAGACATCTAAATTTTGATATGAATGAGCAATGAGGACAGTCCAACGAGAAATCAAATAATCTTCAGAGCTCCATCTAGGTAAGCATGTAATGAAGTACTCATTGCCGAGGCCCACGAAGAACCGCACACCCAAACAACCGAAATCCTGCCAGTTCCACAACCAACAACCCAGCAACCTGCACATGTCAAAATGCCTCTATGACACCCCTCTGCCATTCAGTCTCCAGGATCCTCAGACTGCAATTAGGATAGGAGGGATGCTGTAGACGTTTGGGGGAGGCGGGCTGTGACAACAGAAAGCAGGCTTGCGCCAAGGAGGATCTAGCCCCTGCCCGGTTTGTCCCATGATACCAGCGCTTTCTTCTTCTCGGGTATCATTCCTTCTGTCTCTACTATTTACTTTTATCCCCATCGTGTCATCTTGTACCAGTCAATCCCTTAGTAAAAACGAAGATTAGTTGGGCATGTAGATCAGAATGATGTGTGTAGTTTGGTGGTCTGGATGCTCGCAAGCTCGCATCTCAAAAAGACATATCATCAAGTAGTCAATCCTTTAGTGAAAATGCAGATTAGTGGACATGTAGATCAGAATGATATGTATAGTTTGGTGGTCTGGATGCTCGCAAGCTCGCATCTCAAAAAGACATTACATCAAGTAGTCAATCCCTTAGTTAAAATGTAGATTAGTGGACATGTATGTTAGAATAAAGTGTATAGTTTGGTGGTCGGGATGCTCGCAATCTCTCATCTCAAAAATACATAACATCAAGTAGTCAATCCCTTAGTGAACATTCAAATTAGTTGGACATGCAGGTCAGAATGACGTTTTAGAAGTATATTCTGGGGGTTGTACGAGCAAAAAAATATGACCAGTCATCGGGATTAGACCCACTACCTTCGTCTCACGAGAACGTTATCCTAACCTATGGGCGACTCAGCTATCGTTTCAGGAGACAATCACAGTACTTCACCATTCAGAAGGAAATGCGGAGCGGGAGGTAGAAGTTTCTCATTATAACCGCTAGGAACCGCTGGTATCATGGGATATACCGGGGAGGGGCTAGTTCCTCCTCTTGCGCCATCTATCGGCCTTCAGTCATGGATATCAAAACCAGAGTCGGTGGGTGCAGAAGAGGGAGAGTGGCAGAAAGAGGAACAGAGCCTCTTCGAGAGATTCCGCCCTCCCACTTACTTCGTTGCTGGCGCTCGAATCAACCGTAAGTTATCCCTGATCAATCTCCATTTTGCATGACGATTTAGTATACAATACATACCTA
The DNA here is from genome assembly GCA_030762985.1 of Adelphocoris suturalis. Lineage (NCBI taxonomy): Eukaryota > Metazoa > Arthropoda > Insecta > Hemiptera > Miridae > Adelphocoris > Adelphocoris suturalis. Next base: position 50,569,535 of record CM061049.1, read on the forward strand.
TTGATTATCCTCTCTTGCAATCCCGCCAGAGTTGATCCATCTACCCCAATAAAAAAAAAAAAAAACCCTGCGGTGATGTTTCTATTCAAACTGTAAAACCAGGTATTGGTAAATTTCTCTCAGGTTAGTTAGAAAAAGAATCCCGAAGTATCTTTTTGGAGCAATATTTATTTCTTTGAATAAAATCTCAAAGTAAACCCCTTTAATCTGTGTACTCATTTTGTCACCTTATTCCTGGTATCTATACACCTACACTTATAAAGATCGATTGATCAGAGGAAGGAATAGTCGCATAGCAAAAATTCAATACAACAGGATCTCTGCTCTTCTTACACCCCTCAGATCTCTGATTCGCAGAGATATAGACCGGATAGTAGCGAACTGAATCGTCGTCGTTACCCAGCCCATGACCTAACTGAGTGGCCGTTCTTATTTATTGAACAGCACGCTTCCTATCCGTTTGCGAAAAATGTCCAACTCCTTGTGGAGCACATCTTCGCAGGTGATTACTGGTGGAGTGAAAGATCTTAAAAGGTCCTCCACAGCCTGATCATATTTGCGGTGCTTTTCGTTTGCTGCGTATTGGAGTATGGCTTGGCAGTCACGAGATAGGTTCGAAAGGGCGTCGGCATTTACAATACTTATACATCAAAGAACGCCTCCCTGTCTCAATCCCAAACCCCGTTGCCTTCACATCAGCTGATAGTATAGGTATTCAATTCTGTTAAAAACATCACACTTACATACTCCCTTGGTATGTACTGCAGACGCTCTCTAAACCCCTCAAATGATTGTATTTCTGAAAGTATTTGCTGAACACCTGGGGGATCGCTGGGGCCGACCACATGGAGTGATGCGAGGGTGGTTATGAGCCAGAGTGCTCTACAATTCGGGCCTCGGGAATGTGTATTGGAAGAGCACGAAGCAAGTAGAGAAGGGCTGATGATTAACCCGCGATGGAGGATGGTGCTGGCATTGGACTACTTTTGCCCGAAAAGTTTAGAAGAAAATTGGGGAAATTCAAGAGCCCTCGGAAGATAGAAGACCTATTGTTTAGCGCAAACCCAATACTACCGACTAAACATAAAAAAATTAAGTTCTAGCTTGAATATTATAGTTTGCTCGAAATGACCTCAAATTTCAGAAACGTTAGACAAAAATATGATCATAGTATGATGTTCATTTGATCATGACAAATTACTATCCTTTTTTCCGTTTTTCAGGACTGGACCCATTACTTTGACTCCAGATGCCCCTAAAGATGTGCTTAGTGTCAGTGCAACAGTAGGACTGAAAGACCTTCTCATATCTTACAATAAATGTGATTTTTTTTTCGAAGGTCAGCCACAAAATGCCATACCTCCGATGGGTTTGAAATCATCAAATAACCAATTCAACTTCCACATCAACCTTAAACGTAATGCTTGACTCTATTTTCATATTTTATAGGCTCATAATAGACAGAGAAATGCATGTACGAAGAAAATTTTAAATAAAACGCTCACAATTGAATATTCAAGATTAGTTAAACTTATCAACAGGTCGTGAATTTGAAGAATCACCAAATGAAATAAGCATTACATTTATTGCAGCCGAAGGAAAATATTTTGAAAATAAAATCAGATCTTTCTTAGAAGTTCCTCAACCATTCTGGACAGTATATAGCAAACTCAAAATAGGTACATAAAATACAAGAAGTTTTCATAAAGGGAATAATAAAATTTATATATTATGTATCGGCTGAATAAAAATATAAATCAGTACTCACACATCTTAAGTGCATTTTCTGACAAGTAGATCGTTGTTTCTCAAGGAATGACGCAAAAAGAATTTTGGGGGGGACGTCCAACGCTTGAGCAGAGCCAGTGAAAAACATAGTCTACCTATCTCACAGGGTCTCCGTTAAAAATTTAATCGTCATAGGATAAATTGCATAGAAACTAGAGTTAAGTTAAGTTCACTCAGCTGATTGGGTAAATTCAGCAAGTTCAAATCCTATCCCAGGATAAATAGCATGGGAATTTGATTTTCGGAATCACGAAATCGGCTCACGCTGCTGATTATCAATGGAGATTTTTGCTACCACTTCATATATATATATATATATATATATATATATATATATATATATATATATATATATATATATATATATGAGAAATTTGGAGAAATGCAACACATATAGCATACTGCTCTCTACTGTTCAGTTCTAAACAATAACAGGGTGGCTCCAAATGGAAATTTTAAATTTTCCTGACATTCCTGACTTTTCCCTGGCCAAATTCCGAATTTCCCTGACAAAAAAAAGCAGTCAAATATCTATTTTTTCGTCATTTTAAATTAGGCATAACGCGCCTCATTTAATGCTTCTAAATCGAAAATCTTGTAATCCAAGAGAGAGAAAACAACCAACCTACTCCAGCATACTGTTGGCAACAATGAAAGAGAAACATGGGGAAAAAGAAACGTTTTTTTAAGTGAATAGCATTTGTGAAAGAATGTATTACCAATTTTCAAAAAATCGCAGTAAGACATTGACCTACATGCCTAAGGTAACTAAAAACCTTAAAAACTTCAAAAAAGCACCAAATGGCCTATTCGGTTAAAAATCGTAAACTTTACATTTTTAGCAGAATATTAGGTACTGAAATAGAGTTTGTCAATGACGCATAAATTGGAACATTCAAAAATCTATGCCCAAAATTGTACTGAAAAATGTCCTTTAATTTCATTAATATTAGCGAAAAAATCAATAAAAATTTCAGAAAAAGCTAGAAATCCAATATCATTTTTTGAATAGCAAACCATTATTTAGAATGCTGCATGAACTTTTAGCGAATTTTCTTAGAAAATAAAGCTATTGCAATGGCTCCAAAAGTTTTAAAATAAAAATTTTCAAAAATTTTTTTCATCGAAATCTGTTCTGAGGCATTCTGAAATGATTCCTGGATGTTAACGCTTTTATATATATATATATATATATATATATATATATATATATATATATATATGTATGTATGTGTCATTCCAGACGATAACTCTCGATAGAATTGAGATAAAAACTTCGTTCTTTCGCCAAAAAATCAAGCATTTCAAAAGAAAGGCTTTTTGAGCACATTAAATTGGTCAAATTTCAAAAAACGTGCTCAAAAAATCACTAAAGATGACTGAAAAAGTCTAAAAACTGTTAAATTTATAATTTTATCAAAATCTTAGTCGAAAGAAGTTTATTGACAATGAACTAAAACATTAAAAAATGTATTCACAAAATCGTGGTGAAAAATGTACTTGAATTTCATCAATATATTTGCTGAAAAATCTATTGAAAATCTGAAAAATTGCTTAACATCCAAAATCTGTTTTTATTCGTAGAATATGATCTGGAACGAGTTTATTTGCCATAAAATTAGTGGTTAACAATTTCTTTGTACTCTGAATGACAAATTTCAAAACAGTAATAAAGGGTGGTCTGTAATAAACGGACACATTTTAAAATCCTGTAACATTCACAAATTCCATCGTAGGGATTAAAAAATAAGCAGAACGTGTGCAGAAAATCAGTAAGTTTATTCACAATCAAAAAATCGGAAAAAATTATCAAGTTTTAGAAATTATGTCATTTAAATGACGACCCTGTTTGGTAACGCACAGTTCAAGACGGTCCTTGAAGTTCTGCATCACTCTTTGCACCATATCTTCCGGTATTTCCGCGATTTCTCGTCTTATTGACTGCTTCAGTGCTTGAATGGTTCGTGGTTTGTGGTTGTCGGGTGGCCCCATAGAAAAAAGTCACAGGGGGTGAGGTCTGGGGAACGCGGAGGCCAGGGAACATCCCCATGCCGGGAGATCACGCATCCGGGAAAAATCGTTCGCAAACAGTTCAATGAAACCCTGGCCGTGTGGGCTGTTGCTCCATCTTGTTGGAACCACATGTTGTCGGTGTCAACTTCATTTTCCTCAAGCTGAGTAATGAAGAATTCTTGGAGCATCGCGAGATAACGTTCAGAGTTAACAGTCACTGCATTCTCTCTGCCATCTTAAAAAAAATAGGGCCCAATTATTCCGAGTTTGGAAATTCCACACCGCACCGTTACCTTGGCAGAGTGTAGAGGCCTTTGGTGTAAATGTCGAGGGTTTTCTCCAGCCCAATAACGGCAATTCTGTTTGTTGACGTAACCGTTCTTCTTCCCGGCATGGGGATGTTCCCTGGCCAACGCGTTCCCCAGATCTCACCCCCTGTAGCTTTTTTCTATGGGGCCATCTGAAATCTAAAGTGTACTTGGACAAACCACGAACCATTCAAGCATTGAAGCAGTCAATAAGACGAGAAATCAAGGAAATACCGGAAGATATGGTGCAGAGTGATGCAGAACTTCAAGGACCGTCTTGAACTGTGCATTACCAAACAGGGTCGTCATTTAAATTACATAGGTAATATTTAAAAATTGATACTTTTTCCGATTCTTCGATTGCGAATAAAACTTACTGATTTTCTCTACACGTTCTGCTTATTTTTTAATCCCTACGATCGAATTAGTGAATGTTACAGGATTTTAAAATGTGTCCGTTTATTACGGACCACCCTGTATAATTGTTACGATAATCTACGAAAATTGGCTCACACGATCATGCTGCATGACTGGAACTTTTATTTAATATTTTACGGTATCTCAATTTTCAAGCTGAGGCAATATGTTGAAGCTCAAATTTTATTAATTTACAATGTAAAAAACATCCAAGGTAAATTTTAATTTCTCCCTTGATGGGAAAAACAAAAGATCATGGATATGTCTAGTACCTACTGCTTACCAGTTGGACCCACTACTCAATTGTATACCAACCATGTAGTGCCTTCTTTTCACAAGATTATTCCATTATGGCTACAAAACAATATTAGTTTATAACTTAGAGTAATAAATCGGCATTCCTTGACACTACAATGACTTTGAGGTCATGAGTTGTTGTGATAAAATGACAGCATTCCGAAAAGTGGTGAACGATTTTCCTACAATGAAAACTATGGGATTTGCGCTTCCCTAGTAACTCATTGGTTGTACGTGAAAAATCAATAGAAATTCTACCTAGCCTTCACTTTTCGAGTTAATAATAATCTTAAGTACTCGAGCGTTGCATTTATTGTGGAGAAAAAAAGTGTCGCGAAAAATTCCTTGACCCCCAGCCAAAAGACATATCTATGTCAAAAAAAAAAAATATATATATATATATGCCATGTATATTTCTTAGCTCTGAGGGTAATTCTAAAACTTTGTCCAACAGCAAAAAATGTCACGCTTATTTTCATATACAACTACATTTTTGCTAGAGAGAATATAACTTCCTGATTTTCCCTCCAATAAAAATTGTTCGTTGGTAAGCCGTAAGTTATTATACAAGATTCCACATTTCAATGGACCAATTTCCCTCACCTTAACCCTCCTGAGAAGTCCTAGCTCATGTACCTATACAATCTAGTTTTTGGGACTCTCACTGGATGAATCCACCACACTGCTGATTTTCCTTACATGAGATTTACAACTAGGTGATGTAGTAAACAGAGGAGCCAGAGACGTACCCTCTCTTACTTTTACCCGTCGAACAGTTTAACCACCACTCGATAATTTTTTTGTCATTCGCATAATAACTCACCTGTGAAATATGTAGTATGATAAAGTACGCCATTGAAGTTTGATTGTCTAGGAGTTAGAATATACCTAAAAACTCTGTAAATTATTACAAAAGGTTTTCATTTTTAAAAATCCCTGATATTTTTTTGCTAACATTTCTCTGACATTTCTCTGAAGTTTCCCGACGCGAAGAATTCCCTGAAAATTCCAGTTGGGGGCCACTCTGAATACTCAAATATCAGTTTTTATTTTGTAACCGAACCGCCCACAGCTGATTAGAGTGAAGAAATCAGCCAACTTATGTTGGAATTGAAATAGAAAATAATAATAAATCAATATTCTCGGTTTCCTTCAACAGGTGACGGAAAACATTGCGTTTCTACAGTTCCCGAAGGGAAGTACAAGAAAGTGAATGAAATGGAGGTCATTGTCAGCGACTCACTAATCGAAAGTGCTTTCGATGATTTGCTTGTTGAGTATAAAAAAGAATTCGACGCGATGCTGGGTGAGAAGGTCCACGAAGTGGTCAAGAAACTTTTTGAGGGCGATAAATTCTGTGATTTATTACTCCGCTCGATCAAAAAGGCAAAACTCGGTAGAGACAATATCTTAATAGCCTAACGTTTTTTGATGAGATGAACAGAAATAAATTAACGATGAAACCAACTGTTCCACGTTCTTCGTTGATTCCCGGAACGATACTTCAACAAAGTCTTGTACTTATTACTCTATTTGAACTTCCGTTCAATTGAGATAGGTAAAACTTAATAACACAATAACTTTTGACTTCAGATAATCAGCTCACAACAATAAATAATGTCTGCTTTCAATTGAGTTACTAAACATTTTATTTCAGGCAATCGTTTTTGTTAGAATTTTTGACATTTCTACTTAAAATACTTTTATTATAATGATAATAATGTATTAAAGTAAAATACGTTGATTTGGTAAAAAGAAGAAAAAAAAACATGGTTGCAGAACGTACGTTATTAGTAGGGGGGTGTCGGTCCACGTAATTCTCAGGAGCGGTTCCAATGATTCCAGTGACATAGAAGTCACCGTTCCGAAATGCCGGTACAGTTCCCTTCCCGGTACAGAACGTCGAATAAAATAACGATCGCTACGAATCAGGGATCCAACAAACTTTTCATTCGATACTAAAGAATTATTCAAGCCAGTGTCAAAAAAATAATCATTAAAAGATCGAGTTTACCTATACAAATAGTTTTTCGTTTTGATTTAAAAAAAATTAGCATACTAGCTTTTTTTGGACTCTGTGAGCTCCTTCGTTCCGACAAAATTGTCCCTGCTTTGGAAAAAAGTTGCTCACAGGGGACATACGTAGCGACCACACTTAGCTTTTTCTCGGCAATTTCGGAGAGCAGTGGAAAAATTCCGTGTGCCGAGACCTTCTCGGTCTGTTGAACTGAACCGGGAAGGGCAGGATTCTTGTCACTGCTCGGAACCGTTCCATGGTCAGACTAGGTTCCACAGTCCCGGTGCGGCTGTACCGACACACCTCTAGTTATTAGTGTAGTATCTCCTTTAAAAAGAACAATAATATAAAATAAAAACGAAATTAGAAGAAATAAAAATAAATAAATGAAATAAATAAATTTGGAGATTGTTGGACTTCCTTATTATCACCTACGACTACCTACGCACTCTTAATGGTCTTAAATTAATCCTTAGGTGTTATCAGAAGTATCCAGTGAGTTTCAGATCCGGTAAGGTACGTCCATGTTGTGTCGAGAGTTATTTTTTGAATCTGACGCATGCCTTTTTATATGTTTCTATCAACAGTTATTAGCAGCGTTCAGGTATTCTAATTCCAGGCGAATGCATGTCTGTCTAAATGTGAATGTGTCAATATCATTGTTTTGAGCGAAGAAGCTCTAAATTCGTTTTTAGGAGAGTAAAATATCATTTGAATCTTCGTCGATTGTGATCTATTCAAGTAAAAGGGTATTTTTACCTTGTAAATTTTCTTACTAAGCTCTCCTCTTGTCTGTTTTATTCCTTGAAATGAAGTTCCACTGCCCAAAGAAAACATGAGAATCCATGCCTCTTGGTACCAGTATCTAGCAGTTTGGGGTTTTGTCCTAAGCCGTTATTGATACTTTATTTACAATCGTAAATTACGTATTACAGCAAAGATGAATAATTAATGGTTACGTAACAAAAATAATTACCAACAATATAGGTAGATATCTAAAAAAATAAAGCAAATTTTTAGTATGAAAAGCAGATTTTTCTTAATCATGTTCGCTTAAAACAAGCCTCCGGTACGATCTAAATCGACTCAGTGTCTAAAACGCTGCAAATTATTACACAATGGTTTATTATTTCTGTCTTAGATAGCCCTTCTACGCAGATCATTGGTCTATAATTTATTATTAAACCCCCGTATGTAATATATGATCAGAACATGGCGTACATGTCTCTGAGAAGGGTTCACATTTTTACAGTTCAGTTCAAAGACTCCGCAATTTTACGATGAGAAAAATTTGAGAAAAAGTTCAGAAAGAAAAGAAAGTAAAAGTTCGGCAACTAAACAAATCGGTTGCCAAGGGCAGCTCCGTTAATGAAGTAGAAGGATTTTCTGGAGGTTCAGACCTCGCCTATGTTGTGCTCCAGAACTTGCTGATCAATTTACGACCACTCCCATGAGAATCGGTCCAGCCGTTTAGCCGTCTATTGGGAACATACATGGGTACGTAGAAATATACGCATTAGATAGATAGTTAGAAACAAACTTTAAGTTTTAAATATAAGGATTGGTGGAGTAATAACTGTAGCGCATTTGCAAAACTAAATTGATTGACACAGACAAAACTTCTAGTTTTATCGCATGTACAAATAAAAACACCGATCAAGAAAGGTTCAGTTACCCTGGCATCTTGGGTTATTGAGGGTCCAACTTAACAAACTTCGGGATCCCGAATGAGGAGGCATCGTAGTAGGAGAAGGCTAGCACAGCTGGTAACTGTGAGTTTAAACTGAGGCCTTCACTTAGAGTGCTCCTAACGTTGTGAAGTGAGTGGGAAATTTTAATGACTGAGATGAAACAATTTCAAGTGATCTGCGAATAACCACTAGGACGTTTTCGGTTTAGACTCAATCATGAATTGCCATTGTAGAAAATTCAACATGAAATATTTAAATAGGAAAACGAGTCCAAATTATTAGTAATAAAAAGGTATCACAAATTATTGCACTGTTCTACAACAGTAAGTACAGTAATTTTGCTACTCGCTTTAGGTTGATGAAACCGCTTTGAATTTAATATTCATCTATCGTTTTCTTGGATCGATTCTGTTTCGCACATTATCTATCATGAATTTGATTCCCATTTAATTCTAGGGATTGATATCACTGGACAGAACAAATGATACGAGAGCGATATGAAAATGATATCAAGTCTACTGTGATTACGGGCAGTTGTTGCTACAAATCTCCATTAAATATTCATAAATTAAGAGGGAGGAGAAACAGTGATCCCTATAAGGAGATACCTATAAAACCTGCTCTGAGGAGTTACGCGGTCCATTCTCAACATGATTTTCAGATGGTTGCTGTTTGTGGCTCTGGTTTCTCCTAGCTTGTCTACTTCCCTCAATGAATTGTTCGACAAATCGCTGGCCTTCCTCAAAACAGCAATGATTGCGCGGGGCGATTTCAACATTACGTTTCCGGATTGGAAAGGTTCAAAGATATGGCATATGAAGGACCATGATGAGAGTTCCTGGCCAAGATTTTCACTAACTGATTCAAAGAAGCCCGTTAATATTTCATGGGCTTGCAGTAGAGGCACACTGGAAAACTTGACAACAGTAGAAAGGTGAGTAACTCAATGCACTTTCCTAATATTTAAATAATTCCGTTTAAGCGTTTTTCCGCATGAAATCAGTAATTTCTTTGTGTAAGGTCTGTGGGAATACTGAAAACTCATTCCCGATGTCATTGATATCAGATAAAGGTTGAGATCTAATGCCAGTGGCAACGATTTCAGATTAGCATGAACGCATTGGCTGAAATAATGCATTTGTAACAAAAAACTACGTACCTGATTTGCAAATTCCCAGGAAATAGCAAATCAGCACAATTAGGATGAAATGTCCATATTTCGCTATGGCTTAAACATTTTAAAAATAACCTTTTTTGAAAATCGTGTTAATTTAATTTTGTGTTAATGCATTCTGAAACGTTTCCGGAAGTTAAGTAGTTTTATATGTATAACCAGATAAAGTGTCACCCATCAAGCAATATGTCACTGAGCAGTCACTCATATTATGGTTCTTGGGGGCCACTATATCCATCTGGCCTCAACCAATATATCACCTGACGATTGCCACATTCTATAAGTTTTAAAATTCTATTTCACATTTTAAAGTTGACATTTTTTTACCTAATAATTAATTTAATTTTTTTATTTATTATGTGTTTTTTATTTTAGCAAGACGCCGGGGGTGTATAAATTTGGTAAATGTAAGGTGGGTAGTGACTGGGGTGGTGGGGGGATGGTATTGTCTCAATTAATAGTCGACCAGCTGGGGTACAGCTGCCCCATTTTTCAGCCCCAACGGAACCTATTAGAAGATAGAAGACCTATTTGTTAGCGCGAACCCAATACTATCGACTAAACATAAAAAATTAAGTTCTAGCTTGAATATTATGGTTTGCTCGAAATAAACTCAAATTTCAGAAACGTTAGACAAAAATATGATCATAGTATGATGTTCATTTGATCATGACAAATTACTATACTTATTTCCGTTTTGCAGGACTGGACCCATTACTGTGACTCCAAATCAAGAGAACAATGTGCTTACTGTCATTGCAACACTAGGACTGAATGACCTTCTCATATCTTACAAAAGATGTGATTTTTTTATCGACGGTCAGCCACACAAGGTCAAACCTCCGATGGGTTTGAAATCATCAAATAACCAATTCAACTTCCACATCATCCTTAAACGTAATGCTTGACTCTATTTTCACATTTTATAGGCTCATAATAGACAGAGAAATGCATTTACGAAGACAATTTTAAATAAAACGCTCACAATTGAAAATTCAAAATTAGTTAAACTTATCAACAGGACGTGAATTTGATGAATCACCAAATGAAATAAGCATTACATTTATTGCAGCCGAAGGAAAATATTTTTAAAATAAAAACAGATCTTTCTTAGAAGTTCCTCAACCATTCTGGACAGTGGATAGCAAACTCAAAATACATAAAATACAAGAAGTTTTCATAAAGGGAATGATAAAATTTATATATCATGTATCGGCTGAATTATAATATGGATTATTACTCACGTATTGAGTGCATTAAGTGCATTTTTTGACAAGTAGATCGTTGTTTCTCAAGGAATGACGAAATAAGAATTTTGGGGGGACGTCTAACGCTTGAGCAGAGGCTGGTTCGGGTGGTCCGGCCAGTGAAAAACATATTCTACCTGTCTCACAGAGTCTCCGTTCCAAATTTCAGCGTCGTAGGATAAATTGCATAGAAATTAGCGTTAAGAGTTCACTCAATTGATTGGGTTGATTCAGCAAGTTCAAATCCTATCCCAGGATAAATAGCATGGGATTTGATTTTCGGAATCACGAAATCGGATTATCAATGGAGATTTTTGCTACCACTTCATATATATATATATGGAGAAATTTGGAGAAATGCAACACATATAGCATACTGCACTCTACTGTTCAGTTCTAAACAATAACAGGGTGGCCCCAAATGGAAATTTTAAATTTCCCTGACATTTCCCTGACTTTTCTCTGGCCAAATTCCAGATTTCCGTGACACAAAATAGCAGTCAAATATTAATTTTTTCGTCATTTTAGTAGGTATAACGCGCCTCCTTTAATGCTTCTAAATCTAAAATCTTATAACCCAAGAGAGAGAAAACAACCAACCTACTCCAGCATACTGGTGGTAACAATGAAGGTGAAGCATGGGGAAAAAGATACATTTTGGTTTATTATTTCCAATAATAAGCCTATGTGATCGTGTAGCAAAAAATTGTTGTAACCCCCCCTTCCGTCCCTCAAACTTTGTCACTTTTCGTTTCAAGGTGCGTAGAATCCGAATTTGAATCGACCGTCCGCCGTTCGCCGTCCGGGCCATAAAAGGCCTAAGAATTGACTTAAAAACCCGTTCTTTTGCACCTAGACTCCATTTGGGGTCTAGTTGGTCCTAACGTTTAACCATCCCGATCGCTTTACTCGCATAGATGCTATGGGCCAAAAACGGGCGAAAACGTGTCTTTTTCGAGGCTTTGAGTGTTAGACTTACGCACGCGCGCACGCCTGGCACGCTTGACAGTGGGTCACGGTGGGTGGTGAGGGGGGTGAGTGGGGGTTGCAGTGAGAGGAAGAACAGAGGTGGATACTAGAAAAGAGACTGGCGATAGCCCCAGAGCATGCTGGTTACTACAGCAGGCTATCTGATTCAGACATAATAAACCATTATGTAATAATTTGCAGCATTTTCTCACATGAGATTTACTACTAGGTGATGTAGTAAACAGAAGAGCCAGAGACATATCCTCTCTTACCCTCACTCTTTGAACAGTTTAACCACCACTCGATAATTATGTTTTTCATTTGCATAACTCACCTATGAAATAAAATGTATTTATGATAAAGTACGCTATTGAAGTTTGATTGTTTAGGAGTTAGAATATACCTAAAAACACTGTAAATTATTACAAAAGGTTTTCATTTTTAAAAATCCCTGACATTTGGTGGTTTTTGCTAAATTCACTGACAATTCCCTGACGTTTCCCGACGCGAAGAATTCCCTGAAAATTCCAGTTGGGGGCCACTCTGAATACTCAAATATCAGTTTTTGTTTTGTAACCGAACTGCCCATAGCTGATTAGAGTGAAGAAATCAGCCAACTTATGTTGGAATTGAAATAGAAAATAATAATAAATCAATATTCTCGGTTTCCTTCAACAGGTGACGGAAAACAGTGCGTTTCTACAGTTCCCGAAGGGAAGTACAAGAAAGTGAATGAAATGGAGGTCACTACCCACAGCCCAATAATGTATAACGCTTTCACTGATTTGCTTGTTGAGTATAAAAAGGAATTCGACGCAAAGCTGGGTGAGAAGGTCCACGAAGTGGTCAAGAAAATTTTTGCGGGCGATAAATTCTGTGATTTATTACTCCGCCCGATCAAAACAGCAAAACTCGGTAGAGACAATATCTTAATAGCCTAACGTTTTTTGATGAGATGAACAGAAATAAATTAACGATGAAACCAACTGTTCCACGTTCTTCGTTGATTCCCGGAACGATACTTCAACAAAGTCTTGTACTTATTACTCTATTTGAACTTCCGTTCAATTGAGATAGGTAAAACTTAATAACACAATAACTTTTGACTTCAGATAATCAGCTCACAACAATAAATAATGTCTGCTTTCAATTGAGTTACTAAACATTTTTATTTCAGGCAATCGTTTTTGTTAGAATTTTTGACATTTCTACTTAAAATACTTTTATTATAATGATAATAATGTATTAAAGTAAAATACGTTGATTTGGTAAAACGAAAAAAAAAAAAAAAAAAATGGTTGCAGAACGTACGTTATTAGTGTAGTATCTCCTTTAAAAAGAACAATAATATAAAATAAAAACGCTGCAAATTATTACACAAAGGTTTATTATTTATGTATTAGACAGCCCTTCTACGTAGATCTCTGGTCCATAATTATTAAACGCCGCTTATAGTATATTTAGTATCGGAACTCGGAGCTTCGGACCTCACAAATGGGTTTAATCCATTACAGCAGCGGAATCTCACAATTTTACGCATTTTAATATAGTTGATAAACAGAACAATTTATTACCAAGGCATCTTTCCAACACATAAAAGTGTTACCTATACTGTATATTGATATCATCTAATTGGTCAAATTTCAAAAAATGTGCTGACAAAATCACTGAGAATGGCTAAGAATTGTTTAATTGATATTTTTTAGTATAAGATTGGTTAAATAAAGTTTATCAACTATGAAATAGAACATTCAAAAATTTATGTACGAAATTATGCTAAAAACTTGAACTTCATTAAATTTTGTTTTAAAAAATCTATAAAATTGCAAAAAATAGCCTAAAATCCAAAATCTCTTTTTGAATGGAAGAGTATCATTTAGAATACTTTTTTTTCCATAAAATCATAGCACCCATGAGAGTGGAGCGATCGAGCTGGCGAGAAGTTAGGACCAACTAGACCCCAAGTGGAGTCTATGTGCGAAAGAACAGATTTTTTGAGTCAATTCTAAGGCCTTTTATGGCCCGGACGGCGGACGGCGAACGGCGGACGGCGAACGGCGGACGGACATTTCAAATTTGGATTCTACGCACCTTGAAACGTAAAGTGACAAATTTTGAGGGGGGGTTATAAAATTTTTTTGATATACGATCACATAGGCCTATTATTGGAAATAATAAACCAAAATGAAATTAGAAAAAAATAAAAATAAATAAATGAAAAAAATTAATTTGGAGATTATTGGACTTCTTTATTATCACCTACGACTACCTACGCACTTTGAATGGTCTTAAATTAATCCTTAGGAGTTATCAGAAGTATCCAGTGAGTTTCAGATCCGGTAAGGTACGTCCATGTTTGGTCACAGTAATTTTTTGAATCTGACGCATACCTTGTTATATGTTTCCATCAACAGTTATTAGCAGCGTTCAGGTTCTCTGACTAATTTCAGGCGAATGCGGTTCTGTCTAAACGCGAATGTGTCAATATCATTGATTTGAGCGAAGAAGCTCTAAATTCGTTTTTTGAAGAGTAAAATATCATTTGAATCTTCGTCTTCCGTGATCTTTCTAAGTAGAAGAGTATTTTTACCCAGTAGTTTTTCTCACTAAGCTCTCCTATTGTCTGTTTTATTTCTTGAAATGAAGTTCGACTGCCCAAAAAAACACAAGAATCCATGCCTCTTGGAATCAGTATCTAGGAGTTTGGGGTTTTGTCCTAAGCCGTTATTGATACCTTATTTACAATAGTAAAATACATATTATAGCAAAGATGATAAATTTATGGTTATCTTACATCTCAAGGATCTTATAACAGAGTTACCTCCATCGAGGTCCCGTCAGGGCTTCAGAGATAGCGCTGCCGTCGTCCCGTTGATGAAACAACGGGCGTCGCTGCCTGTACTCGTGTTTTCTAGCAGCTGGGTTTGGCGTTGGATGGGCTTTCCAGGTCCCTGGAAACCAATCTACTCCGAACATGGCTCATTAATAGCTATTAGTAGGAGTGGTATCTCTCTGACGGGATGCTGTTAACCTCCTCTACTTTTTTATCGAGGAGTTAGGCCCCCATTGCTCTTCTGGGGGTTCCTAGATTCCTTATAAGGTAGCCCCCCCAGAGGTGCAATGGGGTCCTAAATCCTCGAAAAAGAGGTAGGGGAGAATGAAAGTATCCCGTCAGAGAGATACCCACTCTTACTAATAGCATTAATGAGCTACGTTCGGAGTAGATTGGTTTCCAGGGATCTGGATCACCCATCCAACGCCAAACTCAGCCTTTCAAGAACACGAGTAGAGGCGTGCGACGCGCTTTCTCTGGGATTCTGACGGGAACTCTGTCACATACAAAAATAATTACCAACAATATAGTAGATGAAAAGTATGAGTAAATGAAGCAAAATTTTACTATGAAAAGCAGATTTTAGCGAATTTTTGAAGAAAATTAAGCTATTGCTCTCGCCTCAAAATTTGTAGAATGTGAATTTTTGAAAAAAAAATTATGCAGAAATCCGTTTCAGGCTATTCTGAATCATATTCTGAAGTTTAACGCATTTTAGCGAATTTTTGAAGAAAATTAAGCTATTGCTCTCGCCTCAAAATTTGTAGAATGTGAATTTTTGAAAAAAATTTATGCAGAAATCCGTTTCAGGCTATTCTGAATCATATTCTGAAGTTTAACGCATTATTTTTATGTATGTATGTATGTATGTATGTATGTATGTATGTATGTATGTATGTATATATGTATGTATGTGTCATTCCAGACGATAACTGTCCGTAGAATTGTGCCAGAAACTTCAAACAAATTTTAAAATGTTAAGGACACAAAACGAAAGTTCAAGTTCGTTGGCCAGCATGATCGGATTACATCTTCGGGTTGACATTTTCAAAAATGTAGTCAAAAATTTCAAAATAGCCTGTTTTTTGCGATTTGTTGTGCGAAATAATTTTTTCAGCATACTAACATGTGGTATATTCGGAATCAGCGTAAAATTTCCTATAAGAATATGTATCAAGTTTTCAAAAATTTCAAAGTTGAAAAATCAGTCAAAATTCGAAATAATGCCGTTCGCTAGTTGTAAAAATCGGTAATATTTGCATGAAACATTGTCCAAATTCAGATTGAACTACTCTTATGGAAGTATCCCTGTATAAACAATCCTAGAACCATGCTGTTTAAAACGTAGGTAGTAGGTGCTTAAAAAAAAAAAAAAAAAAAAATCACAACTCACGAGTTTACTCTGTGCATGTGTTAATAATTTGATTCCATGTTTGTCTATCAAAATCATAAACTAAAATTTCTCAACACGATCAATAGCGACTGAAATGTCGAAGAATTCTTCAAAAATTCGCTCATGGGGTCATGCTGCATGACTGGACTTTTTTATGTATGTATGTATGTATGTATGTATGTGTCATTCCAGACGATAACTGTCCGTAGAATTGTGCTAGAAACTTCAAACAAATTTTAAAATGTTAAGGACACAAAACAAAAGTTCAAGTTCGTTGGCCAGCATGATCGGATTACATCTTCAGGTTGAAATTTTCAAAAATGTAGTCAAAAATTTCAAAATAGCCTGTTTTTTGCGATTTGTTGTGCGAAATTATTTTTTCAGCATACTAACATGGGGTATATTCGGAATCAGCATGAAATTTCCTAAAAGAATATGTATCATGTTTTCAAAAATTTCAAAGTTGAAAAATCAGTCAAAAATCGAAATAATGCCGTTCGCTAGTGGTAAAAATCGGTAATATTTGCATGAAACATTGTCCAAATTCAGATTGAACTACTCTTATGGAAGTATCCCTGTATAACCAATCCTAGAACCATGCTGTTTAAAACGTAGGTAGAAGGTGCTTGTTAAAAAAAAAAAAAAAAAAACTAATCACAACTGATGTCAAAGATTTCTTCAAAAATTCGCTCATGGGGTCATGCTGCATGACTGGACTTTTTTTTATGTATGTATATATGTATGTATGTATGTATGTGTCATTCCAGACGATAACTGTCCGTAGAATTGTGCTAGAAACTTCAAACAAATTTTAAAATGTTAAGGGCACAAAACGAAAGTTCAAGTTCGTTGGCCAGCTTGATAGGATTACATCTTCGGGTTGAAATTTTCAAAAATGTAGTCAAAAATGTCAAAATAGCCTGTTTTTTGCGATTTGTTGTGCGAAATAAATTTTTCAGCATACTAACATGTGGTATATTCAGAATCAGCGTAAAATTTCCTATAATAATATGTATCAAGTTTTCAAAAATTTCAAAGTTGAAAAATCAGTCAAAAATCGAAATAATGCCGTTCGCTGGTTGTAAAAATCGGTAATATTCTTCAAAATTTCGCTCATGGGGTCATGCTGCATGACTGGACTTTTTTCTTAATCATGTGTTAAAACAAGCCTCCGGTTCGATCTTCATGCAGCATGATCGTATGAGCGAATTTTCATAAATGGTCGTATTACATTTATGTTAAATTCTGTTGAAATTTGAGCACTTTGGGGACAAATGAAAATTTTATTATACATTTTATAGCAAACTAACTTTTCGTCAGTAATATTCCAATGAACAAACGATTTTGTGGATTTTTACAATTTTTTCAAGTGTTCCTATCAATTTTTAGCTTATTTTAATGACATTTAAGTACATTTTTCAGTGCAATTTTGTGCTTAAATTTTTAAATGTCCTAGTTCATGTTCGATTAATTTTTTTCGAGTAGCATTCTGCTAAAAAATAAAAATTTGTTAATTTTTAGCGGTTTTTTGCCTTTTTTAGTGATTTTTTAAGTACATTTTTTGAAATTTGACCAATTTAATGTGCTCAAAAAGTGTTGTCCAACGAACTCATCCTTTCTTTTGAAATGCTTGATTTTTTGGCGAAAGAACGAAGTTTTTATCTCAATTCTATCGAGAGTTATCGTCTGGAATGACACATACATATATATATACATATATATATATACATATATATATATATATACATATAAAAAAGCGTTAAAATCCAGGAATCATTTCAGAATGCCTCAAAACAGATTTCGATGAAGAAAATTTTTGAAAATTTTTATTTTAAAATTTTTGGAGCCATTGCAATAGCTTTATTTTCTAAGAAAATTCGCTAAAACGGGAAGATGCTTGAAGTAATTTACGTTAGCGCATGCGCAGAATGGAGTAATGATTTGAGAAAAAGTTCAGAAAGAAAAGAAAGTAAAAGTTCAGGAACTAAACGAATCGGTTGCGAAGGGCAGCTCCGTTTATGAAGTAGAAGGATTTTCTGGAGGTTCAGACCTCGCCTATGTTGTGCTCCGGAACTTGCTGATCAATTTACGACCGCTTGCTTTACGTACATAGCACATTAATGCTATTAGTACGAGTGGTGTCTCTCTCACGGGATACTGTCACTCTCCTCTCTCTTTCGAGGATTTAGGCCCCATTGCACCTCTGGGGGGGCTACCTAAATCCTTGATAGGCGAGGACTGGTTCGTCACCGAAGACTGGTTCGTTACTTTACTTCCGTGGCGCTACAGTCCTTCTATAGGACCTGGGCCCCCTCAACCAGCTGTCACCACTTGTCCCTCCCCTGAGCGATTCAACGCAATGCTCTGGCACCTAAGCTCATTAAGCCGCGTTTACACCGGAGTTTGAAACACAAGTTGCAAACAGAAATGGCAAACATCTCTAAAAACGAGCATTTTTAGACGAAACATTTCGCTGTTGCAAACAGTTTTTCAGTGTTTGCAACAGAAATTTTCGTTTCCACCTGAAGTCGGTAAAGATCAAAGGGAGTTGCAAACTTTTGTTTGCAACACTGGTTTCGGTCACTATGTGCCGTTGAAACACGAAACAGAAACATTTCCCCGCCATCCCCTGTTGTGTGTTTCTGTGTGTATGAATCTCCGGTAGCTAAAAAAGCGCAAGGTTACGGCTAGTTTTCCCGTTACAGAAACAGCCTTACGGTAATTCGTATCCATTTTCGAAATTTTCTGACCAATCATTAAGTTAGATATTCAAAATCCTCACTGGTCATTCTTACAATGTTTTTAAAACTTCCGTCCGTTCTCAGTTCACCTGATAGAGGGTCAACATCATCTCTGTTTAAATCGTCCAACAGGTCGTTTCCACTGTACGTAGCTCGGGAATGCAGAGACGGCCTCACCCACTATCGTCTCGGCCTACGTTGCTTTGACAACACGACACACACCGCTGCGGCTAAAATGACATCCTCGACACTTGACATCCTGGGAAGGACTGATCCCAGGAACCAGAACGTTGGCGAGTCATAATCAAGGTCGAAAGTGTTTCAAACATTTTCTTGAAACATGGAAATAAAACCATGAAATAAAAATTGCAAACTTTTATTTTAAACTACTGTTCGCAATAAAACTTTGCAACTTTTTGTTTGAAACTTCGGTGTAAACGCGCCTTAATGCCGGCTTCCACGTCATCCAACCACCTCGGACGTGGTTGGCCTCTTCTTCTGCAACCTCCAAGTTTCTCCGTAGAGCAGCTTTTCCACGTGGCCCGCCCAGGTGATTCTTCCTTTTTTGATAAAAGTGATGTCAGGCTGTACATATAGGGTTCCCAGCTTATCGCTTGTTTTCATTCTCTAGCAGCAGTTCTCATCAATAGTATAAATCAGTCTTAAAACTTTTCATTCCCAGTCCCTCAAAGAATTTCCCTATCTCGTGGTGAGCACCCAGCTTTCAAGCCCTATGTCACAACAGGTCGAATGGCAATTCTGTCTAAATCCACTTAAATGTATAAATCCTTTTTCTTGGAAGACCATTGGGACTTACATGTTTCTAGACCTCCAAGAAACATCGGTTTGCTGCGGCCAGCCGTACTCTTATCTCGACAGACAGATCATTAATTTCTGTACCCTAGGCTCCGACGTATTCAAATTCTTGCATTCCATTCCGGAAAATGGTGCCCATTCATTTCTAAGGTGTCTAAAAGCTGAGTAAGGAGATTTAGTGAGGTTTACGTGTAGGTACATAGTCTTTCCCTAATTCATAGAGAGATCTCTGTATTTTGCTGCCATCTCGAATTTCTGGAAGGCTCCAGATAGGACTGATGAGGATCTAGAGACTATTTCCACATCATCCGAATACAAGAGATGGTGAGTAATTCACTAATTATGCCACTTATGTCACTCATGCAAATTATGTCACTCAGGTTTGATCGTATCATAGATGTATATAAGTTATAGATATATATATCTTTGTTCCTTATTGCCATCACTTCCCCCTCCAGGCAGAACCCTGTCTCAACCCACCGCCGATCAAGAAAGGTTCAGTTACCCTGGCATCTTGGGTTATTGAGGGTCAAGCTTAACAAACTTCTTCGAAATCCCGAATAAGAAGGTCCGTTGTAGGAGAAGGCTATTACAACTGGTAACTATTGAGTTTAAACCAAGGCCTTCAGTGAGAGTGCTGCCTCTAGGATCTTCTTGCCTGGTTATGAAGTGAGTGGGAAATTTTAATTACTGCGATGGAAAAATTTCAAGTGATTTGCGAATAAGCACTAAGTCATTTTTGGTTTAGACTCAATTATGAATTACCATCGTATAAAATTAACATGAAATATTTAAAGTGGATTATGAGCCCAAATTATTAGTAATAAAAAGGTATCACAAATTATCGCACTGTTCTGCAACTTAAGTACACTACTTTTGCTCATCGCTTAAGGATGAAGAAACCGCTGTGCATCATTCAATTTAATATTCATCTATCGTTTTCTTGGATCGATTCTGTTTCGCACATTATCTATCATGAATTTGATTCCCATTTGATTCTAGGGGTTGATATCATTGGATAGAACAAATGATACGAGAGCGATAAGAAAATGATATCAAGTCTACTTTGATTACGGGCAGTCGTTGATACAGATCTCCATTGATATTATTCATAAATTAAAAGGGAGGAGAAATAGGATCACTATAAGGAGATACCTATAAAACCTGCTCTGAGGAGTTATGCGGTCCATTCTCAACATGATTTTCAGATGGTTACTGTTCGTGGCTCTAGCTTCTCCTTGCTTGTCTACTTCGAGTAGAATTTACCAAGATGCCGTCAACGGTTTATTCGACCAAGCGATAAAATTTCTCCAACCAATAGTTATTGCGCGGGGTGATAAAAAGATTCCGTTTCCGAATTGGAAAGGTTCAAAGCTATGGCATGTGAAGAAACACGATATGATTTCCTGGCCAAGATTTCCAATAATTGATCCAAAGAAACCCGTTAATATTTCATGGGCTTGCAGTGGTGGCGAACTGGGAAGCTTCTCAACATTAGCGAGGTGA
This sequence comes from Adelphocoris suturalis, assembly GCA_030762985.1. NCBI lineage: Eukaryota > Metazoa > Arthropoda > Insecta > Hemiptera > Miridae > Adelphocoris > Adelphocoris suturalis. Next base: position 50,590,745 of record CM061049.1, read on the forward strand.
GTAACTCAATGCACTTTCCTAATATTGAAATAATTTCGGTTTAAGCGTTTTTCCGCATGAAATCAGTAATTTCTTTGTGTATAGTCTGTGGGAATACTGAAAACTCATTCCCGATGCCATTGATATCAGATAAAAGTTGAGATCTGATGCCAGTGGCAACGGTTTCAGATTTGCATGAATGCATTGGCTGAAATAATGCATTTGGAACAAAAAACTACGTACCTGGTTTGCGCATTTCCAGGAAATAGCAATTCAGCACAATTACGTTATTTAAACATTTTAAAAATGACCTTTTTTGAAAATCGTGTTCATGTAATTTTGTGTTGATGCATTCTGAAACTTTTCCGGAAGTTAAGTAGACTTATATGTATAACCAGATAAAGTGTCACTCATCAAGCAATATATCAATGAGCAGTCACTCATATTATGGTTTTTGGGGGCTACTATATCCACCTGGCCTCAACCAATACAACATCTGAAGATCGCCACATTCAAAAAGTTTTAAAATTCTATTTCATATTTTATTGTTGATATTTTTTTACCTATTAATTTATTTAATTGATTTCCTCACTCAAATTATTCACCTGCTTTAATTTCCCGATACATTTCGATTTTTCAATTTAGTCCAGTGAGACTCCAACTCATGAGTCCTGAGTTGCGTAGGTACTAATTTTCACTCTTCTACTCTAGCAGAATCTAGTTGTTAATCTATGCTAAAAGAGTTAGTTTATTAAGGGCACTTGGTACCCCAACAAAAAATTTTCAACCTTTTTTTTTTTTTTTTGTCCTAAATAAAACTAGATTCATTCCTGAACAAGATAATATATTGCACATAATATTTACAAAATTCAAATGTCTCACAAATTAACTTAGAAGTTGCCCGCCTCATAGTCCGCTGCCCCTGCTTCTTCAAATTCAAACAGCTAGGGAAAGTCGATAATATCCAAAATACTGGTACTTACAAATCCTAATTTCTTCTTGGGGGAAAATAACCAGCTTGAATCGCCGGATGAAGTGCTAGGAAAAAGAGATGTTTCAGAGAAAGAAGTTCCAGGAACGGAAGGATCATAGGAAGCCAAAGGATGAGAGCCGGGTGAAAGACTTGAGCTGGATGGTAAGTGGCAAATTTAGGACGCAGAATCATCTTCACGCAACTTCATGGAGAAATTCGCGATATGGTTGACCTTCTTGAATATTCTTTTACTTTTCGTCATTGCGTATAGCACTAAAACTATACGAACTAAACGAATTGCGGACCAACCGAACACGGAAAGATGCACGGACGAGTGGAAACGTAAACAACATAGAATAACAGAACATTTTATCATTGTTATCATCTTATCATTCTAGTTGGTTGGTATTATGCTCTGACTGTGTGAAGTGAAGTCATTGAGGTTACTAACTCATTCACACATATTCAAGTCATATTAGTTCACCAAAACGTCGCAGAAGCGCGAATATCGTTACTTTTTCGTTTTATGGCTCTCCTGAAAAGTAGCATATTTTTGCGCATCGGACCCTCTATCTTGGGATCTACAGAACTGAATTCATTTTTCTTTCTTTAGAAAGTTATCTCTCAACCTACTGCATAAATCTGCGGGAATAGTTTATCGAAATAAGTTATTGTAATTACGGGACAGATAATCGAAGTTACCTCAAATACCACCAATATTTCCGAAATTGGCTTCGATATTGTAATGCGGCAAATTAATATTTTTTCAATCTGATTCCGCAAATCTTTAGATCTTTACAAGATCTATCAGTTAAAAAAAATATCATCTAAATCGGCTCAACGAGTGCCGAGATAATGGGTCACGAATTTAGCCATTTGGGGGGGGGGGGGGGGGGGGTACCAAGTGCCCTTAACAACTGTCTAACGTAATGTCCCATAGTGAGTTTGTGAATTATTGTATGTAAAAATCCAAGTTTATTAAATGCACTTCGTGAGTGAGAGTACTTCGTCAGGTAGTAGTTGTGGTGTGCTGTCCAGCAGGAATTGCTCCAATAGCCCCCTCCTCCGCTGAGTTCACTGCTGCGTTGCGTGATTCAGTGAATGATAAAGAACTCCACGGTTTGCTCCGAATCTCCTATATCCACCCAGAGGGTTGAAACGAGCTTCAAAGGGTGTTGGACCAGAATGTAAGCCGTCATAGTGACTCATTAGCCAACTCTATGAGGTGTTCTATTGGTAGTCGGATGTTAGTGGATATCCTGGATCTAGTCGGTTATGTGTCCGCAAACGATGGAGGCCGCCCCCCGTCTCCAACTAATCAGAATTTTTACTAAGGGATTGACTACTTGACACCGTGTATTTTTGGGATGCGAGCGTAGTGAGCATCCAGACCACTGAACTAAAGCAAAAAATTTGTCTGCATTTCATGGAAAAACATCGAATCATGGATATGATTTTGGGCACTGTATTTTAATAAATATCCAAATTAGAATGGTTTTCAATGGATTGGAGAAACTGGTACCTACAATTCGTTTCCATACAAGGGGAAAAAAAAATCAAAACCAAACCAACCATAGAACTACGGATAAAGGCAAAAGAATCCAAAAAAATCGTCATGGCAGCATGACCCCATGAGCGAATTTTTGAAAAAATCTTCGATTATTTCGATTTTTGGCTGATTTTTCAACTTAGAAATTTTTGAGAACTTGATACATATTCTTATAGAAAATTTTACGCTGATTCCGAATATACCATATGTTAGTATGCTGAAAAAATTACTTCGCACAACAAATCGCAAAAAACAGGCTATTTTGAAATTTTTGACTACATTTTTGAAAATTTCAACCCGAAGATGTAATCCGATCATGCTGGCCAACGACCTTGAACTTTCGTTTTGTGTCCTTTACATTTTAAAATTTGTTTGAAGTTTCTAGCACAATTCTACGGGCAGTTATCGTCTGGAATGACACATACATACATATATACATACATACCGTCAACTCATACAACTTTGTGCACCCCGTTCAACATTGTGCCAATCTCGTTTTTTGAACCTTATGCTCTCTAACGGTAACAAACTTGAAGTTATTAGTTCGAAAAAATTCCCACAAGCAGCGGGATGGTAGAAGAGGATGCGGACGCTTCCACAAGTCTTCCCTGTGGATTTCAGTGCCGACAAGGTAGCTCTTTCTCTAGTCCACTAAAAGGGAATTGTTCAATTTGTGGTGGGAGTCTCCTTTGGATGAGTATGCTGCGGATTTCTGAATAGACTGGTAAGTTCATATTTTCATCCCTATACTGTCAGCTACCAATTACAGTATTTGGTGTTATCAGAAGTTTGTGTGTTTCTATGATATGACCAGATATGTTAGAAACGGGAACTTAGGGGTACAACTTTGTGCCACCGTTTTTTTATTATTTCTGCAATAAAATTTAATGCTTTCTCGTTGTATTTTTACAGAAAATGGGTGCTCAGAATCGGAGAAAGGTGACTGGACGAGTTGAAGATTTGTTGGGATATTTTTGTATGAATTGTTAAGATTTTATAATAAAACGAACAGAAAGTTGCCTTGCATTGATTTTTATATTTACCTTGTTTAAAAAATCGAAAAAACACAAAAAATTCCGAGGGAAAATTTTTTTTTGTATTATGTTGCAAAGTCAACATGCTGATTAACAAGATTCAGACCGCCACAATAGGTTTTTCATTTCATTATAGGCTAAAAAAGATGGTGGCTCAAAGTTGCACCTTCCTGGGGTAATGAATGTGCCACGAATAAATAGTTCCCATTCTATTCGCTGAACAGATGGAATTTTTTCCTTAGCGACATTTGATCACTGAGATGTGTAAGTATCTTGGGTAAACATTTCAACGAGATACGACGACAAATAAAGTTCTGACGCTCAAAAAACCAAAAAAGTGGCACAAAGTTGTATGAGTTGACTACATATATACATAGATACACACATACATAAAAAAATGCGTTAAACTTCAGAATATGATTCAGTATAGCCTGAAACGGACTTCTGCATAACATTTTTTCAAAAAATCTCATTCTACAAATTTTGAGGCGAGAGCAATTGCTTAATTTTCTTCAAAAATTCGCTAAAACATATCTACGGACTAAATTAATAATGGACATTGTCTGTGGGTTAAAAGACGTGGTTATAGTACTAAGTGGTTTTTCTTAATACATGGTTGTTGTACATAGTAAATGTTTTTTGTTAATGCGTGATTAAGGAAGGTAAATAAATTCCTATTTAAGAAGCCGTATGCCGTGGAACATCTTTGGTGCCAGTAGTCGAGGCTTCCTACCGTATTCCATGATTTGTTGACTGATCAAGTTGTACCGTGAATAGATTTTAAATCTCCCGCCACGTTTGAATTTGCGCGGTATGAGGTTGGCTTCTACCAACTGCCTCCCGTAGTGGGACTCAGCAAGCGACAGCTCCATCATAATTATTTTGAAGACTGTTGGAATTCAATGAGTTCCTTGCAACCTGATACCGTTTTGTTTTTACTATGTAATGGTTTACTATTTCTGAATCAGATAGCCAGCTATAGTATCCAGCATGCTCTGGGGCATTCACCAGTCTCTTTTCTAGTATCCACCTCTGTTCTTCCTCTCACTCCACCACCCGCTCACCCCCCTCACCACCCACCGTGAGGCCCTGCCAAGCGTGCCAGGAGTGCGTGCGTGCGTAAGTCTAACACTCAAAGCCTCGAAAAAGACACTTTTTCACACGTTTTTGGCCCATAGCATCTATGAGAGTAAAGTGATCGGGATGGTTAAACGTTAGGACCAACTAGACCCCAAATGGGGTCTATGTGCGAAAGAACGGGTTTTTTAAGTCAATTCTTAGGCCTTTTATGGCCCGGACGGCGGACGGCGAACGGCGGACGGCGGACGGCGAACGGCGGACGGACATTTCAAATTTGGATTCTGCGCACCTTGAAACGTAAAGTGACAATGTTTGAGGGGGGGTTATAAAAAATTGTTGCTATACGATCACATAAGCTTATTATTGGAAATAATAAATCAAAATTAAGTTCTAGCTTGAATATATTATAGTTTACTTAAAATAGACTCAAGTTTCTGAAAAAAATTACTAATATATGATCATAGTATGGTGTTTATTCGATTATGATACGTGACTATACTTTTTTCCGTTTTTCAGGACTGGAGACATTACTGTGACTCCCAATCAAGAAAACAATGTGCTTACTGTCAGTGCAACAGTAGGACTGAAAGACCTTCTCATATCTTACAAAAGATGTAATTTTTTTGTCAACGGTCAGCCACACAAGGTCAAACCTCCGATGGGTTTGAAATCATCAAATAACCAATTCAACTTCCACATCATCCTTAAACGTAATGCTTGACTCTATTTTCATATTTTATAAGTTCACAATAGACAGAGAAATGCATGTATCAAGAAAATTTTAAATAAAACGCACACAATTAAAAATTCAAAATTAGTTAAACTCAACAACAGAGCGTGAATTTGATGGGACACCAAATGAAATAAGGATTAGATTTATCGCAATCGAAGGAAATGTTTTGAAAATAAAAACAGATCATTCTTAGAAGTTCTCCAACCGTTCTAGATAGTGCATAAAAGACGTAGTACATTCTCAAAATACATAAAATACAAGAAGTTTTCATAAAGAAAATAATTAAATTTATATATTAGGTATGTATATGGTGAATTAAAATTTTTGAGCCACATGATAAGCGTATTTTCTGTCAAGTGGGTCGGTGGTTCTCAAGGAATGACGAAATAAGAATTTTGTGGGGACGTCCAACGCTTGTGCACAGGCTGGTCCGGCCAGTGATAAACATATATTCTACCTGTCTCACAGAGTCTCCGTTCCAAATTTCAGCGTTGTAGGATAAATTGCATAGAAACTAAGAATTAAGAGTTCACTGGGCTGATTGGGGTGATTCAGCAAGTTCAAATCCTATCCCAGGATACATAGCATGGGAATTTGATTTTTGGAATCACGAAATCGGCTCACGCTGCTCATTATAAATGGAGATTTATGCAACCACTTTATTTTGAACGGCCAGCTGATCATTTTGCGACCCATCGCGTCAAATTCGGTACAGCCATTCTTGAGTTAAAACGCTTTTACGAGGATACACGTACATACAAAAACTTTGAAATTTTTAGAAACTTGACACATATTCTTATAGGAAATTATACGCTGATTCCGAATATACCAAATGATAGTATGCTGAAAAAATTATTTCGCACAATAAATCGCAAAAAACAGGCTATTTTGAAATTTTTGACTACATTTTTGAAAATTTCAACCCGAAGATGTAATCCGATCATGCTGGCCAACGAACTTGAACTTTCGTTTTGTGTCCTTAACATTTTAAAATTAGTTTGAAGTTTCTAGCACAATTCTACGGACAGTTATCGTCTGGAATGACACATGCATACATACATACATACATATTTTTTTTTTTTTTTTTTTTAGAAACCTCCCCTCAAAGACGGAGCCATTAAATTGAAAAATAAACAAATAAAATTAAAAAGTGGGGAGGACGCCCAGGTTTACCCGACGCCGGCTCTAGGGATAAGGGAAGTTGCAGGACGAGGAGGAAGAATGGGATGAAAGGAAGTGCCCCTATAAAAAAACCACCAACACACACATACATACATAAATTTTTTTTTTTTTTTTTTTTTTTTTTAATTTTTTTTTTTTAGAAACCTCCCCTCAAAGACGGAGGGGGCACGCCTTTAAGTGAAAAAACGAAAAAACTAAATTAAAAAGTGGCGAGGACGCCCAGGTTTACCCGACGCCGGCTCTTGGGATTAGGGAAGTTGAGGAAGATGGAGGATGGAGAGAGGGATGGAAGGTTGTGCCCCTATAGAATGACCACCAATTCAGGTAAGAGCCCCGAAGGACGCGGGTGGTGATACCACGGAGCACTCCTGCCGAGATGCCCAACTCGAGAAGCTCCGTGGCACTTTTCCCGCACCACACCCCGCGCCATGAGACGGTCACGGCCATGACCTTGATGTTATTAGGCGCCACTCCTTTTAGCTCAGATATCGCTTGCCGCAGGTCGTTCCTATCATATTTACTTATTTTAGCCCTCCAGGTCTGCTCCATGTCCATGCTGCCAGATACAACTTGGACATCCAGGATTATGGCAGACCCATCGGGCTTGATGGCAACGATATCTGGCTTCTTGCCCCGGTCGCTCGGCATATGGTACAGTCTCTCTCTCTCCACATCCCAGCCGCTGGATGACAAAGCACCTGCTATCTGCTTGGCAACCGCATCATGACGCAGAATGCGGCCACCATGAGTCCGTGGACACTGCTGCACCACATGATACAGGTTCTCATTTACATACATACTTACATACATACATACATACAAAAATGCGTTAAACTTCAGAATACGATTCAGAATAGCCTGAAACGGATTTCTGCATAACAATTTTTCAAAAAATCACATTCTACAAATTTTGAGGCGAGAACAATAGCTTAATTTTCTTCAAAAATTCGCTAACACTTAATTACGTAAGTACATTACCGGTCACAATGAATACCATAACTTTTTTCTAAAGAAAATGCTCTAAAAAATAAAGTACTATCATACAAGTAGTTTTAAACTTTTGGTTTTTTCAAAAATGTTTGCTACTGTAAGACTGAATGCTCTAGCATCATGCAACACCATGCAATTGTTCCCATTTTCGGGTATAATATATATATAACTATCAGTGGATGTTGAGTGTCGGTCAATGAAAACTCTTCTTATTTCGAATATATATATATATATATATATATATATATATATTACATGAACTTAAATGATAGAAATTTGACAAGTATAAAGGTGAAAGAGTGATTTGATATTTCGAGTAAATCTTTTTCAAAATTAGAAGAGTAATGGTTTTTTCTGAACTATGGGACTTGGAGCGTTTCTTGTTTCTTGGAAGCTTGTAACCATGTAAGCAAGTATGGCTTCATTACTTTTAGCTCAGTACATCTCAATCGTTTAGATTGAGACCAGGAGGCCTCATTGATCCCAATACCCACCTATGAGCCCATATATTGGGATCAATGAGGCCTCCTGGTCTCAATCTAAACGATTGAGATGTACTTACTGAGCTAAAAGTAATGAAGCCATATTTGCTTACATGGTTACAAGCTTCCAAGAAATAAAGAAACGCTCCAAGTCCCATAGTTCAGAAAAAACCATTACTCTTCTAATTTTGAAAAAGATTTACTCGAAATATCAAATCACTCTTTCACCTTTATACTTGTCAAATTTCTATCATTTAAGTTCATGTAATATATAGTTCAGTAGAACAATCACTAATCAAGTGCATATATATATATATATATATATATATATATATATATATATATATATATATTGGATAAATGATACATATATAGCATACTGTTGTTCAAAACAATATTATAATGTAATATCAGTTTTGGTCTTGTAACCGGATCGCCAATAGCCGATTATAGTGACGAAATCAGCCTGCTTATGTTGGAATTGAAATATAAAATAATTATAAATATATATTCTCGGTTTTCTTCAACAGGTGACGGAAGAAAGTGCGTTTCTACAGTTCCCGAAGGGAAGTACAAGAAAGTGAATAAAATGAAGGTCACTATCAAAGATACACTTTTGGAGGACGCGTTCGAAGATTTGCTTGTTGAGTATAAAAAAGAATTCGACGCAAAGCTGGGTGAGAAGGTCCACGAAAAAGTCAAAAAAATGTTTGAGGGCGATAAATTCTGTGATTTATTACTCAGCCCGATCGAACATAAGAAGGAAGAGACAATATCTGAATAGCCTAACGTTTTTTGATGAGATGAACAGAAATAAATTAACGATGAAACTAACTGTTCCACGTTCTTCGTTGATTCCCGGAACGATACTTCAACAAAGTCTTGTACTTATTACTCTATTTGAACTTCCGTTCAATTGAAATAAAACTTAATAGCACAATAACTGTTGACTTCAGATAACCAGCTCACTACAACAAATGATGGCTGCTTGCAGCTGAGTTGCTAAACATTTTATTTGAGGCAATTGTTTTTGTGTAGACTTGTATTTTTGACATTTCTACTTAAAATACTCATATAATAATAATAATGATATGGTTTAGTTTGTTAACCGCTAGGTGATAATTAGCACATTTTTTGGGATCTTGAGAGTCGGTCAGGCAATAATAAAATTCAAGTCTTCAAGGCATACGTTTCGATGTATTTATACATCATCATCAGGGCTCGGAGAATTTATGCAGGTTTTTACACAGTCATTTCGTATTTTGCAACACATTCCTGTCATGCACATACATTGACTAGTGAAAACATGTGACAAATTAAAAATTAGTTGAAAACCCCTACTTCTTAAAGTAACGTAAGTGACCGACCCTCAATAATAATAATGTATTAAAGTAAATACCTACGTTGATTTGGTTTAAAGAAAAAAACATGGTTGCAGAACGTACGTTATTAGTGTAGTATCTCCTAAAAAAATAATAATAATAATAGAATAAAAATGAAATTAAAAAAATAGAAGAATTAACAAAATGAATACACTTGGAGATTATTGGACTTCTTTATTATCACCAACGACTGTCTACGCACACTGGATGGTCCTAAATTAATCCTTGGGGGTTATCCGAAGTATCCAGTGAGTTTTAGACCCAATTAGGTACGTCCAAGTTTGGTCACAGTTATTTTTTGAATCTGACGCATGCCTACTTCCATGTTTCCAACAACAGTTATTAGCAGCGTTCAGGTACTCTAATTCCAGGCGAATGCGGTTCTGTCTAAACGTGAATTTGTCAATATCATTGTTTTGAGCGAAGAAACACTAAATTCGTTTTTAGAAGAATAAAATATCATTTGAATTTTCGTCTTCCGTGATATTTCTAAGTAGAAGAGTATTTTTACCCAGTAGTTTTCTCACTAAACTCTCCTATTGTCTGTTTTCTCCCTTGAATTGAAGTTCGACTGCTTCGAATACCCAAAAAAAACATAAGAATCCATGCCTCCTGGAATGAGAATCAAGCAGTTTGGGGTTTTGTCCCTAGCCGTAATTGATACCTTCAATTTACAATCGTAAAATACAAATTATAGCACAGATGAATAATATATGGTTACTTCATAAAAATAATTAACAACAATATAGGTAGATATTTAAAAAACTTAAGCAAAATTTTACTATGAAAAGCAGATTTTTCTTAATCATGTTCGTTTAAAACAAGCCTCCGGTACGATCTCAATCGACTTAGTGTCAAAAACGGTGCAAATTATTACACAATGAGTTATTATTTCTGTCTTAGATAGCCTTCTACGCAGATCATTGGTCTATAATTATTAAACCCCGTATGTAATATATGATCAGAACATGACGTATCATGCCTCTGAGATGGGTTCACACGTTTACAGTTCCAAGACCCCACAATTTAACGTACTGTAAAGAGGAATTAAAAAAACGGGGAAAATGAGGCTTGAAGTAATTTACGTAAGAGCATGCGCAGAATGGAGTAATGATTGAGAAAACTGAAATAGGTAGGGAACAGTCTACAGCCCAACCCACAAATTCCCAGAAAATTCAATCAAAATCTGATGAAAACTAGACCTCGTTCTCGGAGTACCTTTTCGTGCATGCGCGGGAGCTAATGATGATGCAGTTATGTTGAAATTAACATGTAATAATTGAACCATCGTCCCTCAACTATGCTCCAAATTTGAGCGGAATTGGACGACTAGGGCGTAAAAACATGATGCTTCAAGAAATTTACGTTTGCGCATGTGCGAAATGAAGTAATGATTTGAGCAGTATGGAATTGATAGTGGGCCATTCACTGCCTAACCTGTACATCCCCTGAATATTTCATCAAAATTAGATGACAACTGTTGACATTAGGCTCGTTTAAAAGGAATACAGATTCGCGCATGCGAAATAGCTACTGATCATAGGATTATTGTTGAAATTTCTAGACGATGCTCAAATTAACCTCTTCCACCTATCGTTCAATTTTGAGATCAGACTACGGGGGCGTGGGAAAATGATGGTTGATGGAATTAACGTTTGCCCATGCGCCGGCCGAGTGAAGTATTGATTTGGGAACAACGAAACTCATAGGGGCCCCTTATCACCCTAACCCGCACATATCATGACAATTTCATAAGAACCGGTTGAATATATTGGAAATTAAGCTAGTTACTAGATGATTTGCGGACACAGATACACACACACATAGAGATAAAGAGGTAAAGACACGGAACGAAAGTTGATCAGAATATTCTAAAACGTAAAATGCGAGTGGAAATTTTACCACTGTAGAAAAACAATAGCCGTTTGCTATTAGTGGAGATCACAACTTTTAAGTGACCATTATACGTTCTTAATTCTTTCAATATGTGAAACAGTTTCAGGGACCAGAGCTCTTACAAAGACCAATCGAAACATTTTACCAAAATTGAAAAAAGTGTAGTTTTCACTAGCGATTGCGACCACACCACTTGGTCATACTTCAAATTTTAGCAGGTTATTCTAAACAGAATTTAAATCTCTTGAATTTTGTAATAGACCTTTTCTCGCTAACTAGCTTAGTTTTGGCTTAAGATCAAAAAGATTGGAAAAAAGTATGTTTTTTTTTGCAATAGCTTAGAAGTCGCACAAGTAGTATTTGGAATAAACAAACTTGAGTTTTCACTATGCATATCGGTCTTAACCTCATAAAAATTGTAACAATCCGACCCTTAGTTGAAGTGAAACGTTTTGGTCTATTATTTTCAAATTTGAACCATTGCAATTCGGTGATAAATCAACTGGCCTTGGCTACCCAACCCATCCGTAACCTTCTGGACAACAATTGATGGGGTCTTAGTGGTCCAATTTCAAATTTGAAAAAACGATCGCGATCAGTGCGCACTCCTCCACAACGTGATTGATTAATTGGGATTTTCCTAAAAATGGGCCAAATTCGATTCCCCGTGGACCAAATGTTCATATTTTGAAATTTTGAACTTCAGGAACAATTAATGGAAATTCTGAGCTGTATCTGAACCCAATGGAATTCACATACTGAAAATCGATCGATTATTAACGGAATAAGAGCGATAGTAAGATCAGATCATTTTGTTGCCACGTGGTGGTGAGGTTTGGACCTAGATGCCGTGCTATTTCCCCTTAAGTCTCAATAATAGAAAGCCTAAACAAATAGAAACTAGAATATGTACAATGGGATTTCAATCCAAATAATCAAAATGATAAAGGTGTCACGAGTAATGCACAGTTATGGAACAGACTTATGAAGGGTGTAATTCCACAGCGGGAGGAAGGGCATTAAGTTTTAGCGTATTTTTGAAGAAAATTAAGCTATTGCTCTCGCCTCAAAATTTGTAGAATTTGAATTTTTGAAAAACTTTTATGCAGAAATCCGTTTCAGGCTATTCTGAATCATATTCTGAAGTTTAGCGCTTTTTTTTATGTGTGTATGTATGTATATATGTATGTATGTGTTATTCCAGACGATAACTGTCCGTAGAATTATGCTAGAAACTTCAAACAAATTTTAAAATGTTAAGGACACAAAACGAAAGTTCAAGTTCGTTGGCCAGCATGATCGGATTACATCTTCGGGTTGAAATTTTCAAAAATGTAGTCACAAATTTCAAAATAGCCTGTTTTTTGCGATTTGTTGTGCGAAATAATTTTTTCAGCATACTAACATGTGGTATATTCGGAATCAGCGTAAAATGTCCGATAAGAATATGTAGGTATCAAGTTTTCAAAAATTTCAAAGTTGAACAATCAGTCAAAAATCGAAATAATGCCGTTCGCTAGTTGTAAAAATCGGTAATATTTGCATGAAACAGAGACTACAGTTTGTCTGTCAATTTCTTGCTGTGGGATACTAGATTCGAATGCAACTGACTTTATATCACTCGTAATATAAAGCCTCATCATTGATTGGCTGTGGAAATACGTTTCTTTCATATGACGTCGGTATGTTATTTTATTTTATGTTAAGATTTGATGATGTTATGATAGTATATTGTTAAGATTTCAACTGCCTTCAATACTGACCACATTGGACATCGAAATCTATGAATATTTACCTACATTTGTCTTTAAATCTACAAGATTAGTTTAATAATAATAAAGTATGAGTACCTCCTAATTATTTTTAATAATTTGATTCCATGTTTGTCCATAAATATCATAACTAAAATTTCTCTACACGATCAATAGAGACTGAAATGTCGAAGATTTCTTCAAAAATTCGCTCATGGGGTCATGCTGCACGACTGGACTTTTTTTTTTCCACGTCTTGGGAAATAAAACCAATCAATTCAACTGTATCATTCAGTTCAGTCTTCATCTATATCGTTCCCTTGATCGATTCTGTTTCGCTATTTATCTATCAAGCACTTGAGTCCCATTTAATTTTAGAGATATTGGACTGAACAAATGAAATGAGAGCGATATGAAAATTGTATCAAAGCTACTATTACAACGGACGGTTGCTCCGACTAATCTTTATTAATATTATTTATTATTAGGGAAGTGAAATAGTGATCTCTAATCTTTACCTAACCATTAAAATTATTCATAAATTAAGAGGGAGGAGAAACAGTGATCACTATAAGGAGATACCTATAAAACCTGCTCTGAGGAGTTATGCGGTCCATTCTCAACATGATTTTCAGATGGTTGCTGTTTGTGGCTCTGGCTTCTCCTAACTTGTCTACTACAAATACTACTACAAATACAATTAATCGAGCTTCCCTCAATGAATTGTTCGACAAATTGCTGGCCTTTCTAAGAACAGTAATGATTGCGCGGGGCGATTTCAAGGTTAATTTTCCGAATTGGAAAGGTTCTCATAAGTTGCAGAAAGCTATTCAATGGGAAAAACCAATCGATTCAAAGAAGAACGTTAACATTTCATGGGATTGCAGTGGAGGGATACTGGAAAACTTGACCACTTTATACAGGTGAGTAACTCATTGAACTTGCTAACATACAAAATCATTCTGTTTATGTGTTTTTTAGGAATGCAATAAATTAGTAACTGCTTAGTGTAAGATCTGTGAGTAAACTGAGTGCAGGCAGTTTATGTTTAATAATAATTAATTTTCAGGACTGGAGACATTCAAGTGACTATAAATGGCAGTAAAGATGCGCTTTTTGTCAATGCGATAGTTGGATTGAAAAAGTTTTGTATAAGTTACAGTAAATGCGATATACATGTTGACGGAAAAAAGCAGCAGGTCGATCCTCCGGTAACTTTGGAATCATCAAAAAACCAATATAAATTCAAAATCATCCTTAAAGGTAATGTTTCAGGTTGACATGATTCGTAGATTTTATAAGTTCGCAGTAGATATACGAGTAGCTTCGTTCTGAGTGCGCGTACTGACAGCAGCGAGGTAAAACTACTGGAGTGATCGCCAGGTGAGCGAAAAACGGTCCGAACGGGACCAGTGTGGGTTCAAATGGTGGGCTACTGAGACCGCCGGGCGGTTTCTGGCGTTGAACGCGCTGTCGTTTACACACTCCTGGACCTCACTACCGTGGTTGAATCTTACTAAAATTTATATATTATTCATCTGCATGATCTACGGAATCTGACAGTATAAATACTTTTTATTTCATCACGCATATGAATTTTTAATAATGTAAAACATATAAGTGTTGTTAAAGCGGGACATGAAAAAGTTACTAAGCGTAAACTTTTTTTTATTTTTAGGACAGAAACAATCTTCCAGCGAGAAAGTTGTAGCTAATTAGTTGATCTACAACTTTTATTCCAAAAATTATTTTATAAAGTGTTTGGTTTTCCCATAATCCGTCTCGAAAGAAGCTGGACAATGTTCGCCGCGCCAAAACCAAGTCGCGCGCCGCGCTGCCGTTCGACCCAATGATGCTGTGTTACAACGTCAATCTAGTTCTAAGAGAAAATACAAAAAGTTTCACAACTTGTTGTATATTTAGATACTCTTATTCGATTGCAGAAATTGGTTTTCGTTTTATTACCTCTGAAACGGTTTATTTTTATTTTCTATGGATAAATCATTTCATTTGGCGAAAACATTTATTGGTATAATTAACAGTAACTAAACGGTATTGTAGAATGCAAGACCCATGTTAATTTAAATTGAATTTCCGACTTGATTTCCGAATTTAAAGACGTATTATATCCACATTGCTTTGTTATCCTAAGGCCAAACGTTATATTACCTGCTCTAATGTTGGTAATTCCATACATATATGTTCTATTATATGAATAAAAAAGTATTTTTCTTGTGCGGTATTAATGTATCAAGATAATTGTATGATGTTGGCCCATTAGTTAACATTCTTGCCTAGAAATCCAACATTTTTAAGCGAACGTCAATGTTTAAGTTCTAAGATTCAAATTTTTTACTTTAATTTAAGACAAAAATACCGCTCATAAATAATTCTTTTTAGTCTGAAAATATCTAAACATTACTGTTGTACACCAACAAAAAGCCTACTGGGTCGAAAATAAATGTTCATGTCTAGAAATCTAAGAAATATAGCGAGCGATGAGGTTTTTTTAACGAAACTCTCAACTATCTATTCTTTTTACAGCAAACCCCCTGGTTAAAAGTAGTTAATTTTAGTATCAAAAGTTCGAGAATCTATTCAGAAATATGGATCAGAAGGCCATTCAGTAAAAAAAATTTTCCCTTGCTGCAAATCTAGTTCGAGTGACCGGGCGTCGCGTTTTTCCCTATCTCGCCCATGCTAAGCGCTGCCGCGCTAGCCCACCATTTGAGACGCGACGTTGAACGCAGCCGGACCGAAACTCGGTCACCGCAACTCATGGGCGCGAGCAGTCCAGTAGTTGTAAGTCTTTGCGTTGAACGCAGCCGGACCGAAACTCGGTCACCGCAACTCATGGGCGCGAGCAGTCCAGTAGTTGTAAGTCTTTGACTGACAGTTCTCGAACTCATCGGAACTTGTGGAACCGCGTTCTGCACTGCGAACGATTTCAGAACTTGGAAGTAGAATAACCTGTGTTGTTTATAACCTCACTTAATTCGTGTTACCTTCTGGTCTTCCTTTTCAGAATATTTTTAGTCCCCGTGAATATAATTACTTATTATGCCTGTGAATATTATACTCAAGTATTACCCCAAGGCAATAAAAGGAAAAAGAAAAAAAAGTCCAGTCATGCAGCATGACCCCATGAGCGAATTTTTGAAGAAATCTTCGACATTTCAGTCGCTATTGATCGTGTTGAGAAATTTTATTTTATGATTTTGATAGACAAACATGGAATCAAATTATTAACACATGCACAGAGTAAACTCATCAGTTGAGATTACTTTTTTTTTTTCTTTTTTTTTTTTTCTAAAGCACCTACTACCTACGTTTTAAACAGCATGGTTCTAGGATTAGTTATACAGGGATACTTCCATAAGAGTAGTTCAATCTGAATTTGGACAATGTTTCATGCAAATATTACCGATTTTTACAACTAGCGAACGGCATTATTTCGATTTTTGACTGATTTTTCAACTTTGAAATTTTTGAAAACTTGATACATATTCTTATAGGAAAATTTACGCTGATTCCGAATATACCACATATTAGTATGCTGAAAAAATTATTTCGCACAACAAATCGCAAAAAAACAGGCTATTTTGAAATTTTTGACTACATTTTTGAAAATTTCAACCCGAAGATGTAATCCGATCATGCTGGCCAACGAACTTGAACTTTCGTTTTGTGTTCTTAACATTTTAACATTTGTTTGAAGTTTCTAGCACAATTCTACGGACAGTTATCATCTGGAATGACACATACATATATACATACATACATAAAAAAATGCGTTAACTTCAGAATATGATTCAGAATAGCCTGAAACGGATTTCTGCATAAAATTTTTTCAAAAATTCACATTCTACAAAATTTTAGGCGAGAGCAATAGCTTAACTTTCTTCAAAAATTCGCTAAAACAAATTCCACAATGACTGAGGAGTATACCCGAAAAAATTTGAGTTTCGTGGTTGTAGACGAGATCCAACTATAACTTCAATCTCGTCCTCATCATTTACAAAACAAACACCATCGCCGAAACTATTGCTTTCCGAACTTGACGAGCTAGTTGACATTTCGATCATAGAGTAGGTGCTCATACCAACATATAGAGACTAAAGCATGATCAAGTATGATTTCGATGAAGAAGTAGAGAGTTGTTTACTCCACAAGATCCGAAAAATTGTTAAATGCGCATGCGTTAACTACGTCCTTGCGTTCAAGTTCTGACAGTTCCGAAAAAAAAAAAAAAAAAAAAAAAAAAAAAACAGGGACTGTCAGAACCGTTTGGAACTGACATGCATTCCCGTAAAAACGTCTGCAAAGTTGGGTGTGCCGACAGATTCCTCACTTGGTTGCTTGGTGCTTACCTGCAACCGTTCAGATGAAATCCGCATTCCTCCATTCCACCATCACCTTACCTATTTTTCCTTCATAATATCCGTTTTTTCATCACTCCACACTAATTCAATATATTCATTAACTACAATAAACACCTGTTAATTCACCTGTTCATTTCAAATTTACAGCAACCATGATAAGCCGTTATCTTTCCAGTGCCTACGGGACTCATTCCTAGTAGTTGCATGGGCTTATATCCTTCCTCCATATATCTTTTGGTAGGGTCAACTTGTGCAAATTATTTACATTTATCCTAGTTTATTATATATTAAATTCACGTAGGAAATTTTGTACGCCCTTTCTTGTATTATTTATACTATCAAATGTTACTGTGAGTGAGTTGTGATTTTGTGTTTTCACCATCTGTATCAGCTGCTTCACCGTGCATCACTGACTGGAACCTGCCATATTCTAGCCGCCATCATACTTCTAGTTCAGCCGTTGCAAAATTCAGACCTATTTATCATTCAAAATCGTATCCCATAACATCCGTGCGTTATTAACAATTATCCAGTTCGATTTTGGTACCAAATCGCTGCATATTTCATCAACCTTCCCGAAATATCACTGGGAATTGCTGCCGGTGTGGATACTGCCACTTTATCTGTTGTACTTGGTTGGTTCATCATTTCCAATCAGTGCCACCTGCATGCTGACCGATCTCCAGCTCAGGATTAAGAGATAATTGTGGTGAGATCTTTCTTTATTGCATCTTTATCTTCATTTCACCTTAAGGTCTGTTTTGGCTGTATCAATTCTTCTTACCTACCTTCTACATCTACCTATCTTCTACCTACCTTACTTGGAGTTGGGCCTTCATTCTTCATCTATCTACCTACCTCTTCAGCTATGGGAATGAACATTTCTGAACTTATCTAATATCTGTGATACTTATCTGTTACCTACATCTTGACTTTCAGTGGCCACTCTATAGGTAGGAAACTTTATTCATCTCAACAAGTTACTCCACGTAGGTACATACCTACTGCTTAATAAATCTTCAGAAGCTACGTTTATATTCACATATTTATTTAATTATCCTAGTCAAATTATCACATCTAGTCATTGGTTATTATAGTGCAATAATATTTAAAAATACAGTCCACTTTAGGCACATGAGGTAGTATTAGGAAACTAGGGTACCATATTAGTTACCAGGAGCCTCATTGTGCTATCATGACCATTTTACCATTCGTACTGTAGGGAGGGTTTTAGCTAGAAACAAACAGCAGGCTCTTGCTTAGGTACAAAACATCACTTATTGTAACAAGGACGTATATAATAAGTTGAAGAGCTTGGTAGGTACGGAACAAAATGATTGAGTTCTAAATAGAACGGTATCTAATATATGTACATACTTGCTAATATGAAGAAAGAGCTATTGTCCATGTTTGCGCATGCGCGCACTCTTCCATCAATCTATAAACGTATAAGAGGTATAACATCTAACCGGCACAATCCCTGACCATTATTATCATAATCAGTATAGGTACTAGTCGGTGTTTTATCTATAACAACTAACTTTAGGTTTACGCATGGGCAATGCATACTTTAACCAATTGTAACAAAATTAATAGGGTACGATTCTGAAACCAACTACCATTTTGAACAAAATTGGACCGATGGATCGTACGGAATCGAAAATACAGAAAATTCACGTTTGCGCGTGCGCACACGCTAGCAGTGATTCGACGGCAATGCAATCTATGTAGGACTGTATATGAATAGGAGTTAATCCACTCGACACCTGAGAATTTCATAAAATTTTTACTAAAACAGTATAGCTTTGGCCCAGACACGAAAACTGACAGGAACTGTACCAAAATTGATCAGCAAACCCAAAATACTAGTGGAAATTTTGACTGTAGAGGACATAAATCCGAAATATCGGTTCCGTTAACAAAGTCGATTTTTTCATCAACTCACTACCCTTGCTTCTAGCGAGTGCGAACGGCTTAACGTAAAGCGATCCGGATGGTTTCATTCGTCCCTTTGGGATTATATCTATAAATGAGACCCAAATAACATTAATTTTGGGTACCTTAAAAGTCTTTTAGTAATGAGATTTTTTAATATTTCAGCCCTTAAATACCAACTAGACCTCATTTGTGATTTATGACATGACCCATGTTTCATAAACGTTGGTCTAGTAGTCACGGAGAATGGTTCTTGGATTTTTTTTAATTTGATTTCCGGACTCTACGCATCTTGAAACGTAAACCAATATTGAGAGGGTTAAAATTTTTTTCTTGGTCGATTACTAAGGTTCATTATTGAAAATAATAAACCAAAGGGAACCTAAACCTATGGAAATACCTACTGGATGGATGTAAACTAAATCCCTCGCTACAAAGTTGAGGAAACCCATTTTAATGAAGAAAATTGATAGATTGTCTCTGTCTCCCTCAAAATAGAACATGAAGACCAAAAAATAATGAAATAGGGTAATGAAGTAGGTACGTTTTTGGGGAAAGTGCGTCTATTTTAACTTCCTCGGTGAACAAATAAGCGTAATTGCTACCATTTTCCGCAAAGCCTTCCAATATCAGAGTGTGAATCTGAGCGAGGTACAGTTTTCAATGGTTTTCTAGTATAAAACCCTTCCTTTCCTGTTTATTTCACTGTTTATCTCTCAACCTTTTATCTCTGTATGAACTGCGCACTTGATAACTTCAAGGACGCAAAAATTGCTGCAGTTAATTAATAAAACGTTCTTGCCCCTCTTTTTTTGACATGGATAGGTATGTTTTTGCTCTGGGGGGTCAACCAAAAATTTTCGTCACGCAAAAGTTGATGTCACGATTTTCCAAACTAATGATTTTCACGTACAACCAAGCCGTTGCTAGGGGAATGGAACTTCCGCAGTTTTCATCGCACAGAAATCGTTCGCCACTCGTTGGAAAGCGCTTGATTTATCTGATAAATGTTCACATCTCAAGCTACCAATTTCCCCCTCCTAACGTACCTGGCTACATTCCTAAACTAAGTTGATTGGACTATCAACATTTTTCGTTTGGCGGAAACTAAATAGAGTCTGTATTGGAGAAATAACTTTAACAGTATTTATAGTATGCTTTGTGTGCCTCCAAGAATAATAAAATAAATTCTTTATCCTACATTTCGTTGCCTACAGTCCAAAGTTAAAGGATTTGTTTACAACTCTCGAGGACAACCGTTATGAAATCCCCAATCGAAGACATATCCATGTAACATGGTATCTGCTTGTAAAGCAGATAGTGGAACTCGTTTATGAGTTTCGGTACTTTTTTGACGGTG
The DNA here is from genome assembly GCA_030762985.1 of Adelphocoris suturalis. NCBI lineage: Eukaryota > Metazoa > Arthropoda > Insecta > Hemiptera > Miridae > Adelphocoris > Adelphocoris suturalis. The sequence goes on from CM061049.1 coordinate 50,611,453, forward strand.
GGGCAAGTGCGTTTTCAAATAAGGGGCAAATGCATTTCATTAAAAACCACATGAAGTTACCAGGAAAAATACGAAAATCAAGGTCTTGAAGCCTAGTTTCCACCCAGAACCTCTTCCTCAAGCCCCACGCACAACCGCACGATTCTTCCAAACCACATCCCTATCTTATTCTGTCTGAGTCTTCAAATTCTCTCTCACGCAAACCTCATTCCTCAACCAACAGCAAATCAGAGGACTTCAATAAGTGGATGTTTATTGACCATTTTATCAACTCAGGAATTCATGTTGAGTTGCTAAAAACGATCTATTTTGCTGCGTTTTATTTTTCATTAACAATTCATTTTAAATTATACCTAAAATCTACCTACATTGGTTAATTTTATTTTTATTATTTTTCGGGTAGAAAGTTGAAGTTGAGAGTAGAAGTGGCCCTTTGTGCAAGTGCGTTGTTTTAATGCTACTAGGTTTTTCCCAATTCTAAATGAATTACTAACTTCAATTTATTATATTCATAGGTTTTCGACGTAGAAATGTCTACGGAATGTAATAAAACTGTAGTCATTATTTAACTTGTAGTGAGAGGGAAATAGTAGCATCACAAAGTCGGATTTATGAATAACAGGTACGCACTCCCCCCCCCCCCCCCCCCCCCCCCCCCAGAATGCGGATGCGCAAGAATGGAGATTCGCTAACAATATTCCATTGTTTCAATACATCTTACATAGTGCAACACAGAGTTTTCTTTCACTATTGTTTCAATAATAATGAAGCGTAGCTTTCCAAGATCGATATTCTAGAAGAGTATATATTGAAAATCTGCCATGAGGCATTCATCTCTCAACTCCCTACGAGTTAAGTTATTCGTTTTTCAAATTAAGACAGTAATGTAATGCCAGTTTTCGTTTGCAGTAACCAGACCGGAGAGACTAAACTAGCCAACTTGGGCTGGGATTAAGGTAGAAAATAACAATAATAATTAATTAACCTTTTTTTCTTCAACAGCGGCGGGGAAAAACTGCAATTCTACAGTTCCTAAAGGGAGCTACAAGAAATTGAATCGATTTAATATCAATATCAGCAATCCGAATTTGAAGAAGGCTTTCACCCATTTGCTTAAAAAGCACGAGAAACAGTTCCGAAACAAACTGAGTGAGAAAATCCTCGAAGTAATCAAAAAAATATTTGAGGGCAACCAGTTCTGTGATTTGTTGTTCCGCCCGATTGAAGGAAATAACTCGACAGAGACAAGTTAATGATTGTCTGAAATGTTTCTATGAGATGTGCAGAAATAAATTCGTGATGAAACGACCGTGTGAACTTTCATTGTTATTTTACTTACACTTTTTGTCGAGCGGTTTATTTCTCTATATGCTGCTCTATTTCATTCATCATATGAAATTATTTCATTTAAATATATCGGACTTGCCGTATTGTAAAATAAATAGGTAAATAAATCCAATCAAAACATCATACAAAAATTCTGAAGAAAAAAAAAAAAAAAAAAAAAAAAAAATTCTTGGTCAATTAGGAAGGCTTGTGGTTGAACGAGTTCCACTATCTGCTCTACAAGCAGATACCATGTTACATGGATATGTCTTTGATTGGGGATTTCATAACGGTTGTCCTCGAGAGTTGTAAACAAATCCTTTAACTTTGGACTGTAGGCGACTAAATGTAGGATAAAGAATTTATTCTATTATTCTCGGAGACACATAAGCATACTATACATACTATTAAAGTTATTTCTCCAATACAGGCGCTATCATTTTTATGTTCATGATGGTTTGATTTTTCATTAATAAATGAAATTATATCATTTATTGTTTTATTTGATAACGTTTTGCCCTCTTACTGAGGACATCTTCAGATCTTGCTTTCTTGACATTGAGTTGACTTGGTGAGCCACTGTTTTATTTGACAAATCCGTTATATTCGGATGTTTATAAATTTTTTCCTGGACACACCAAGATCTGAAGATGTCCTCAGTAAGAGGACGAAACGTTATCAAATAAAACAATAAATGAAATAATTTCATTTATTTTCCCTGGGCCGCATCCCGACTAATTCCAACAAACAACGGTTTACTTATAGAAATGTTGAAAATAACTGTGGAGAGAAGCCACTACAATGAGTTGTTGTTAAATGTTTCCTATGGAGTGGAGTAAATGATTGTTATTGCTTTACGTTAAGAATATTGTAACCGGCTTATTAAAATTGTTAACAATTTATTAAAAACGTTTGTAAATATAACATTCATTACATCTTTAAATTTTTTACAATATGTGGTCACTTCTTTATCCTTGTTTAGTGCACAGTCTTCCTTCTGGCTTAGTTTTTTCAAAAGGTCGTCTATAGAGAGACTTTGGATACAATTTCGCGCCGCAAAACATTCTCTCTGGTTTTGAGGTGGCCTCTAGTCGTCCCAGAATTGAAGCCCTGCCCCATCTTCGACTCCTAGGCAGCGGAACTTTCTCCTTGTGCCCCGTAGTCTCCTCGCCACTGCTCCTATGATTACGAACTGGGTTTTGACGCGAATCCAGGCTGCCACCTGTGAGTATGGGCGTGCCCACTTCTCCGCAATCCTCCTCACTATTTGCTTTTGGAACCGCTGAAACTCCTTCCCTAGCGCCCCGTCGCATGAGCATACTAGTGGGGTGAATGATGCCCTCATGTCTTCTGCTGCGGTGTCATATTTAGCATGTTTAGCCGCCTCTGCGTTTTGGGCTACCTGCGGCCAATCGAGGTGGGCATAGGAGACAGCGTGTGCGTTTACAACGCGGTTGTCGAAAAACGCTAGTCTTTCCCTATGCCACACCCCGTGAACCGCCAGGTCTGCAACAAGGGTTGGGCTCCCTTCTGCCCCTTCCCGGAGGACAGGCTCTGTGTGCACCCCACCCCAGGCCACCTCCGCCATGCTTGCACACACGTCACGGATGACGTCGTGTCCCCTTTTTACCAGCCCTCCTTTTTTGCAGTTTAGGGCATGGTTGACGTCCATGACTTCCCCACAGCCATCGCAGGTGCTTGGCAAAGCGGCCAGTTCCAGGTCATACCGAAGGGCCAATGCATCCTGAAACTGTGACCCCGAGAGATCGCAGTCCTCAGCCGCCAGTGGTATCACTGTCAACCATTGGGAGGCTTCCCTGGTCCGTAGGATGGTTTGCTGTCGTCTTTGTGGCACTTCTGACAGCAGCTGATCCCCTCTTGTCTGCTGTTCCTGCCTCCGTTCGCTGCGGGCTTCCTGAAGGACTATCGCAAGCTCGCATCTCAAAATTACGTAGCATCAAGTAGTCAATCCCTTAGTAAAATACAGATTAGTTGGACATGCAGGTCAGAATGATGTGTATACTTTGGCGGTCTGGATGCTCGCAAGCTCGCATCTCAAGAATACATAACATAACATCACATAATCTAAGTAAGAAGTAATGCCTAGAAACATCGGGCGGGCGTGTTGAAGACAAATTGACTGGTGGGGAGGGGGTAATACGGAAAAGTACCCACTCGGATTCATTTTGGTTTATTATTTCCAATAATAAGCCTATGTGATCGTATAGCAAAAAAAGTTTTTATAACCCCCCCTCAAACTTTGTCACTTTACGTTTCAAGGTGCGTAGAATCCAAATTTGAAATGTCCGTCCGCCGTTCGCCGTCCGGGCCATAAAAGGCCTAAGAATTGACATAAGAAACCCGTTCTTTCGCACATAGACTCCATTTGGAGTCTAGTTGGTCCTAACGTTTAACCATCCCGATCGCTTTACTCGCATAGATGCTATGGGTCAAAAACGGGCGAAAAATTGTCTTTTTCGAAGCTTTGAGTGTTCGACTTACGCACGCGCGCACTCCTGGCGGTTGGGAGAGGGTGGGCGGGAGAGAGAGTGAGAGGGAAGGCGAGGCGAAGGGAGTGAGAGGGAAGGGAGGGCGAGGGTGTATGGGGAGGTGGGGGGAAAAGAGGGTGAGGAGGGGAGGGGAGGGGAGAGGGAGTGAGAGGGAAGGGAGGGCGAGGGAGTATGGGGAGGCGGAGGGACCGAGAGGGAAGGGAGTGGAGGGGAGAGGGAAGGGATAAAGCGTAAAATTATGGGGTCCTGGAGCTGTAATGCAGTGAACGAGTGAACCAAATATTGGAAGCGCGAAGCCCCGAGTTTCGATAGTAAATATACTATAAGTGAGGCTAAATAATTACGGTCAGTTTTCTACGTAGAAGGTATGTATGATACAGAAATAATAAACCTCTGTGTAATAATTTGAAGCGTTTTTGGAATGACACAGGTATATACTCGGTTTTCTGACACTACTCACTAGCGCAAACAACATTGGAAGCCAACTGATCCATGTAAAAACTCGTAGTTTACATACAAGTTCACCGATTTTTATGGTTTGAATGCTGTCTTCGGAGGTCATTCGCATCAAGCGGTTCATATTCGTTCTAGTTAGGTATCTGACGATGGACAAATCACACATCCTTGTTGTTTCTCCGATTTTGGCTGTGGAGAAGGGGGAAGGCTTCTCTGATCTTCTGACTACGTAGATTTCATCGTTGTTCGTGACGGGCGGTGTCAAAGGAGAGGAAATAAATGTATTGACGACTTGAAAAAAATGTCAATAGTCATTGTTGTGTTAATTCCACAATTTTGTCTTTAGCGAATTTTTGAAGAAAATTAAGCTATTGCTCTCGCCTCAAAATTTGTAGAATGTGAATTTTTGAAAAAATTTTATGCAGAAATCCGTTTCAGGCCATTCTGAATCATATTCTGAAGTTTAACGCATTTTTTAATGTATGTATGTATGTATGTATATATATATGTATGTATGTATATATGGTCATTCCAGACGATAACTGTCCGTAGAATTGTGCTAGAAACTTCAAACAAATTTGAAAATATTAAGGACACAAAACGAATGTTCAAGTTCGTTGGCCAGCGTGATCGGATTACATCTTCGGGTTGAAATTTTCAAAAATGTAGTCAACAATTTCAAAATAGCCTGTTTTTTGCGATTTGTTGTGCGAAATAATTTTTTCAGCATGTGGTGTATTCGGAATCAGCGTAAAATTTCTTATAAGAATATGTATCAAGTTTTCAAAAATTCCAAAGTTGAAAAATCAGTCAAAAATCGAAATAATGCTTACTAGTTCGCTAGTTGCAAAAATCGGTAATATTTGCATGAAACATTGTCCTAACTCAGATTGAACTACTCTTATGGAAGTATCCCTGTATAACCAATCCTAGAACCATGCTGTTTAAAACGTAGGTAGTAGGTGCTTGTTAAAAAAAAAAAAAAAAAATGTAATCACAACTGATGAGTTTACTCTGTGAAATATTCCGTCCTCCGATTCTCTCGGTCGCTCTCTTTAATGTTTTACGCTCAACTGTTTTAGGACTTGATGTAGCTTTAATACTGACTGTGGCTTAGAAAATATCAGCCATGAAATTATGAAGAAGTTCTATTTATGTACGTACTAGCACGCAGACCCAAGGCCTCGCTCCGCTCGGCCGTCAGTAACTTTCTTGTTGCTACGGAAAAGCCAAGTGTCTGTCAATTTCTTGCTGTAGGAGACTAGATTCGAATGCAACTGACTTTATATCACTCGTAATAAAAAGCCTCATCATCGATTGGCTGTGGAAATACGTTTCTTTCATATATGACGTTGGTATGTTATTTTATTTTATGTCAAGATTTGATGATGTTATGATAGGATACTGTTAAGATTTCAACTGCCTTCAATACTGACCACATTGGACATCGAAATCTATGAATATTTACCTACATTTGTCTTTAAATCTACAGGATTAGTTTAATAATAATAAAGTATGAGTACCTCCTAATTATTTTTAATAATTTGATTCCATGTTTGTCTATCAAAATCATAAACTTAAATTTCTCAACACGATCAATAGTGACTGAAATGTAGATTTATTCAACAATTCGCTCATGGGGTCATGCTGCATGACTGGACTTTTTACTTTAGTTTTAATGATGAATTACCACTAACAGCTAAGGGAAAAACTTATGGCATATCAATATTCAAATGATCGAAAGTACAAAGGTATCACGAACAATTGCAAGGTTCAGCTACTCTGTCTTTTTAAGGGATCTATTTTAATTCGTATTGGTCTATCAAGCATTTGATTTCCATTTAATTTTAGGTTAGGCTGAATAAACGTAGCGAGAGCAAAATGAAAATTATATCAACGATCATATGACTGCGGGATAGTTTCAACTAACCTTTATTTATACTATTCATAAATAGGGAGGTGTAACAGTGATCCCTAAAAGGAGATACCTATAAAGCTTAGCTTGAGGAGATATGCGGTCCATTCTCAGAATGATTTTCAGATCGTTGCTGTTCGTGGTTCTTGCTTCGTTTCTACGACCATCGAGAGCAGCACTAATTGATACTTTCTTCAAAGATGTGCTGGAATTCCTTCGGCCAATAGCGATTGCTAAAGGCAATACTTCGATTCCCTTTCCGGATTGGAAGGGTTCTCGGTTATGGCATATCAAAGAGGCAGATAAGATTGACCTATCGAGATATCCTGGAATCAATGCAGAGGAACCCGTTAAAGTCGATTGGAAGTGTGAAGATGGCAAACTGAAAGACTTAACATCTTTATTGGAGTGAGTAACTCAATGATCCTTCTTAACATTTAAGGAAAAACCGTTCAACGCTTTTCGGCGTGCACTCTTCAATAGCTTTGCGTAAGGTTTGTGAGTAAACTCTAAATACATGCTTCGTTCGACTAAATCCGCTAATTTTTAGGTATTGGATGTTGTTTTTCGCACCATCAAGGAAACTGTTTTTTTTTTTTTTTTTTTTTTTTTTCATTTTTGTACGATTGCGGAGTCTATATAAATCATTTTTTGTAATCTGGAGAACGGAGACTTCGAGGAACACATAAGACTTCTGTTTGTCATGGATCACCTGTTCCAGGCTCCATGCATTTCCCCCAATGTCTGCCTTCTCGAGTGCCAGTGCAGCATAAATTACTTTTACATTTGTATAGTTGGCTAAACTGTTATCTTTCCCTTCCCTCTTCAAGGGACCCAGCTGCCTGATGTAACTCATTATGATTCGCTACCTGTTCTTCGCCAAAGCCACTTACCTACCTAATTTCCTTCTTTTACGATTTGTGCCTAATAAGCCATCTCGCCATCTTTCTTTGATTTCATTCAGCCACGTGCTACTTTTATTTTTACTTTTTTCACTTATTACCTAGTGAAAGTGTTAGTTTATTGTGTATTAGACACCTGAGTTTTGCTACGAAGTCAAGTACCAGGTTGTCCGTAAGTAATTTAATTTGATAACCTTTTAGCGAATTTTCTTAGAAAATAAAGCTATTGCAATGGCTCCAAAAATTTTAAAATAAAAATTTTCAGAAATTTTCTTCATCGAAATCTGTTTTGAAGCATTCTGAAATGATTCCTGGATTTTAACGCTTTTTTATATGTATATATATATATATATATATATATATATATATGTATGTGTCATTCCAGACGATAACTCTCGATAGAATTGAGATAAAAACTTCGTTCTTTCGCCAAAAAATCAAGCATTTCAAAAGAAAGGATGAGTTCGTTGGACAACACTTTTTGAGCACACTAAATTGGTCAAATTTCAAAAAATGTACTAAAAATGGCCAAATACGGCTAAAAATCGTTAAATTTATACTTTTTGGGTAGAATAATGCTCAAATAAAGTTTATTAAGAATAAAATATAACATACAAAAAATTGTGTACAAAATTATGCAGAAAAATGTACTTAAAATTCATCAAAATTTGCTAAAAAATCGATAAAAAGTGCAAAAAAAGCTAATAATTCAGAACCTCTATTTGAATAGCAGGTTATTATTTAGAATACGTTTTTTGCCATAAAATTAATGGTTAACGATTTCTTTGCACTCAAAAAGCTCAAATTTCAAAACAATTCAACATTATACAATACGATAATTTACGAAAATTCGCTCATACGATCATGCTGCATGAATGGAACTTTCATCTTTGTTCTTTTCCCCATTTTCCATTTTAGGTTATTTTCCCTTTTTTTTTATTGAGGTTCTGATTTTTCCTTTTGATTTCCACTGCGTATTTGCCTTTTGCCTTATTTAACAAGTACAGTTTATTTTTCCCTCTATTTTTATTTTTCCTACCTTTTTATATACCTTGTCTTGTTGTAAGGTCCATTAGGCTGCAATTTTCCGAACCCAGGTTTGGTGGTAGCAGAGTTCTGCTTGGACAGTTTAACTTTTTAGCTGACCATCATTATTACATGGTAGACAGAGCGTTTCTCTATCTATTACATGTTTTGGCATTTTTGTTACTTTTTTTTTTTTTATACCTATGTGTATCATGATTTTCTTCTGGATTTTTTGCTAGAAAATTCAGCGCGAGCCGACATGTTTTATATTGATTTTTACTTACAACCAATACGTTGCCAGGGAAGTGTAACTCCCTTTGTTTTCATGTCAGGAAAATCGTTTGCCACTTTTTGGGATGCTCTAATTTTTTCACAACATCTCATGAACCCTAATACACTGTAGTGTGAAGGAAAGCTGACTTATTACGCTACGCTATAAACTAGTACAGCTAAGTAACCATGATAATGAACTAATAATGCGAAAAGAAGGCAATATATGGTAGGTACTATTGAGTAGTAGACGTACTAGACGATGTATAGACCTCTGATCAGCTGATTGGCTCATAAAGCTGATTTCTATGGTATTTAATCTCTGAAGCTGAAATTTTAATCAGGTCCTGTATGAGACAGGAAGAATAGAATTAGCGAGGGAGCACCCAGATCAGCTGAGTGAGCTCGAAGCTCAATTCTATTGAAATTTGGTCTGGAGCCTTTATAGGCCTGCTGTGTATGATTGACAGAGTTAGGACCCACCGTGATCAGCTGAGTTATCTTGGGAGCTCAATTCTCTCCTAATAGACCTGGCCCCTAAAGCTGATTTCTTTGGTGTTTATTCTGTGAACCTGAAATTCAGAACAGAGCCTTCATGAGACAGGTAGAATATAATTTCAACGTGCGGAACCACCTTAATCTCCTGGTTGAGCTCGTAGGCCATTTAATCTATGAAGCTGAATTTGAACCAGAACCTATATTCTACAGGTAGAATAGAATTGTGAAGCGTATTTCTACAGTACATGATGGTGTTGCAATTGAAACCACCATAAATAGAAACAGACTCTCCTTGTAACTTTCTATTCACACCAGTACATCCACTCGTGGCATTAGACACTTCTTCAATGAACTTGATGGCAAACAGTACAAAAGCAGCAGTTTTTGATGTTGTAGCATACTTGAATAGGAGGCTATTGTTGTAATAGAAGGTTGACATTTGGAATTGATCATTTTTCGGCCTGCTTTGTACGATTGACAAAGTGAGGACTACACTGATCAGCTAAGTGAGCTCATTTCTCTACTAATAGACCGAGGAGGGTGAAATTTGGTATGGAGCTTCTATAGGCCTTCTGTGTACGATTGACAAATTGAGGGACCACCCAGATCAGCTGAGTGAATAAGGGAGATCATTCCTCTCATGATTGACCTAAGAGACTGAAATTTGGTACGGAGCCTTTATAGGCCTGCTGTGTATGATTGACAGAGTGAGGGACCACTCAGATTAGCTGAGTGAACAAGGGAGATCATTTCTCTCTCAACAGACCTGGGAGGCTGAAATTTGGTATGGAATCTCTATAGGCCTGCTGTGTACGATTGACAAATTGAGGGACCACCTGGACCAGCAGAGTGAACTCGGGAGGTCATTTCCCTTCTAATTAACCTAAGAGACTGAACTTTGGTAAGGGTCCTCTATTTGCCTCATGTGTACGAGTGACAAAGCGAGTAACCGCCCAGATCAGCTGAACGAGCACGGTAGCTCACTTCTCTCTCTCAATAGACCTAGGGGGCTGAAATTTAGTATGGAGCCTCTATATGCCTGCTGTGTACGATTGACAAATCGAAGAACCACCCAGATCAGCTGAGTGAACAAGGAATATAATTTCTCTCCTAATAGTTGGGAGGCTGAAATTTAGAATGGAGCCTCTATAGGCCTACTGTGGGGTGTTTTCTATTATACGACCGCATAGCTCGAACGATTTTCTATAGAAGTCCTATAGAATAGGAACACACAGATTTGTTATTCTTGCAAAAACAGCGCGGAGACAGGAGAAGTATACTCTCTGGTTATGGTCAAGTGTCTCACGAGCCTGACGGTGCGTATTGAGACCAAAACGGGAACTTTTAAATCTCGTCAAAACTAAGGGATCAAGAGACAAACAAATCTTACCCTTACAATATTGCTGTAATATGTTCAGTTCTCGTGTTATTCTGATCAGCTTCGGAACCTCCAAGGCTAATTTCTTTCCTAATCGACTCACGTTGCTGAAATTTAATGGGGCTCGTTGGGACACCTCAAAAACAATGACGAGGTTCGGAGGAACACTGAATTAGCCTCTGAGGCTAATTTCTTTCCTTTTCAACCTGCCGTTTTACTAAGTTTTTTGTTTTGTTGTTTTGACGTTTTTAGAAATTTTTTCAACATTCACCTGCTATAAACCGTAAAATTGTGGGGTCCTGAGCTGTAAAGGTGTGAACCCTTCTGTGAGGCAGGATGCGCCAAGTTTTTATCATTTACTAGATATAAATGGTGTTTAGTAATAATTATTATAGACCAATGATCTACGTAGAAGGGCTATCTAGTACAGAAATATTAAACCTTTGTGTAATAATTTTCAGCGTTTTTATATTGACGATGGTACCGGATAATTGATCTGCGATTAATGAAATGCTTTGGAAGCCGTTCAATTTATATTCTGAGTAATTTGATCTCTGAAAAATTATATCAATAACGGATAAAATTTTCGATCTATTGCGTATCGACGCATGGAGAAATATATGAAATAACAATATAAATGAAGGGCCGCAGTCACGCAGTGCCCAAAAATATCATTAAAATATAATACAATATTTTTTGTTCAACTTTCAGGACAGGAAGTGTGAGGGATACACTGAATCCGGATAAAGATGAGCTTACTATCTCTGGGGTAGTTGGATTGAAAAATCTTGTCATAACATATGAGTGCAAGGTAACAGTCGCAGGACAAGAATTCGACAAAACGAAGTTGACTTTGGAATCATCCAGAAATAAATTCGAATTCAAAATCCTCCTTAAAGGTAATGTTTCAGCTCAAACCCATTTTCAAACTTAATAAATTGATATTAGGTGGACAATTTCATGTATGCCTAAAACGTTCTATTCATGCAGCATGATCGGATGAGCAAATCCTCTTACACTATCGTATTATATTAATGTTGAACCGATTAAAATTTGATAAAATTGAGCGAGCAGAAATGGTTAACTCTAAAGTAAAGGCAAATTGATCTAAATGACAATTCTCTATTCAAACCAAGATTATAGATATCAAAAATGTTTAGCAATTTTTTATAGATTTTTCAGTTTATAATAATTTATTTAAAGAGAATTATTTTTTAAGTTAATTAATTAAGTTCATAGTTGATGAACTTCGTTAAAGTAATAATGGGAAAAACATATAAATTTTATTAATTTTAGCCTGTTTTGCAATTTTTAGTGATTTTTTTAGCACATTTTTTGAAATGTTACCAATTTATTGGGCTTAAAAAGTGCTCCCCAACTAACTCATTATTTTTTTTCAGAATGCTTGTTTTTTGCGAATGAACAGCTTTTTTTAAATCTCTTTCCTAAGAAGAGATATCGTAAGTTATATACATTTACATTGCAGGGTGTTAACACTTTTGGTTCGAAACCTTCTGAGGATCTATTTTGCTACTAATTTCTTACAAGTTCCTCATAAAGATTTTGACATTTTATGTCTTTACTTTGGCACATAAACGAAAAAAGCGTTATCAAAAAGCGTTAAGAAAGTCTACCTTTCTCTGTGTTGGTTCCTCACTACCAAAGGTTAGAAAATTTATGTAGTGCAACAGTTTGGCATTAGTGAACTAAATTTTACAGATTACCTGAGGAAATATTCAAATATTAAAGAAATCAAAGGTTTACATCACAGCCTTGAAAATAATATGTATAAAGGTACAATTTTTGATAAATTTCCACATCGTTTGAGCTTAAGACATAGGTGTAAGTAGGTATAGTTAACCGGTAACGGGAGCAATTTTTTCTGTAGGAATTTGCAATTTGATCGGGTGACTCTTTGGGACAATAAGAGAGATTGAAATTATGGGCTGTTTCCTGATCAGTCCTGGTTCCTGATTTTGCTACTTTTATGCTCTAAATTGCCATGCAGACTCCGTAGTTACGAACACAGTCTGGATATGGTTATTTCTGCAGTGTATGCACCGACTAACCCGTACAGGACTTGACTTTGGGTACACAACATGTCCCGCTGTGCGCGCCCCTACCGAGCTGAATTGTAACAACGTTCCCCCATAGTCTTTTCACCCAGATAGGTCATGTTGAATGAATTGGCGCCTCCATTTTTATTAACCTATGTCTGCTGCTAAAATATAGATTAGTTGGACAAAACCAAAGTAAAGACGTAAAATGTCAAAAACGCTTGCATATGAGTCTGCAACACATTGGGACATTTTATGTCTTTGGTTGCAGACTCGTATGCGAGCTCTAAGAGCCACTCAGCTGATCCGGACCTTGGGCATCGTCAAGTAAATGTCCTAAAGAGGCTACATACGAAATTACAGCTTCCTAGAGTGTAAAGCATAGAAATTAGCTTTAAGAGCCATTCATCTGATCCGGTCCCTGGGCATCATCAAGTAAATGTCCTAAAGAGGCTACATACGAAATTACAGCTTCCTAGAGTGTAAAGCATAGAAATTAGCTTTAAGAGCCAATCTGATCCGATCGTCAAGTAAATGTCTAAAGAGGCTACATACGAAATTACAGATTCCTAGAGTGTAAATAATATAAAATTTACCTATTAAAATGATTTAACCACCGCTTCACAAATCAAATCTATCTCGCAATATTCGGATCATCTGCTATGAATCAAATCATTTAAACACCAGCTCAATGAAATCATCAGAAATTATCAACCGGTTGCAATCATGTTCACAATATCAATTATTGAGAATGATCACCTGAGTGTACACAATATTATTCAAATAACCATGCTCATAACTCAGTTTGTTGGCCACGCACTTCGCAGTAGTTAACATAATATGGTTGGATAAATCGAGAGCTTTCGAACGAATGGTCAACGAATTTTGTGGGATGAAAAACGATGAAGTACCATTTCCCTAGCAACGACTCGGTTGTAAGCGGAAATCATCAGAAAAGAAAACGAAAATTACTTCTGTCATTATGACAGGCATTCTCGTACTATACTCTTAATTACTGGGACCCGACCTCGTTATTATTTCAGAAAACCCCGAAATAATACAAACATAACAAAATTATAAACAAATAAATGAAAACGTATCTACCAACAACATTTTCAGTTGCTTCAATCGCATGGGGTTCCAGAATTCGCTTCATTGGAAAAATTACGAGTTTTCGTCTTGTTCGTCACACAACCTTCTATTAGGCAACACATTTCAGCAAATTTTTGGTGATGAAGAGAAAAAAAATTATATACGCATGTTTATATTTCTCGATTTGAGCTCCTATCTATTCAAATAGTTATTGCCTTAATAATATCATTATCTAAGTACGTACGCAAAGTCGAGAGGATATGTTATTAAATATGCGTAGGAAAAGCTTTGGTATTAACACACAAATATGACCTTGAAAAAAACATATATTCATGCCTCGAAGGAACGCCGGCGCCGTATCCACCACAAGGTGCCGCGGCGCCGGCGCCTCCTCTCACTCCACCCCCCGCTCACCCCCCTCACCGCCCACCGTGACCCCCTGCCAAGCGTGCCAGGCGTGCGTGCGTGCGTAAGTCTAAGAAAGCCTTGAAATGACACTTTTTCGCCCGTTTTTGGCCCATAGCATCTATGCGCGTAAAGCGATCGGGATGGTTAAACGTTAGGACCAACTAGACCCCAAATGGAGTCTATGGGCGAAAGGACGGGTTTTTTAAGTCAATTCTTAGGCCTTTTATGGCCCGGACGGCGGACGGC